>VWZL01006770.1:65972-85229 GCA_013396915.1 Stercorarius parasiticus | reverse complement strand
CCCGCTTCGGTCCCCCCCCCCGCCGGTAAGTGCCGGCCCCGCGGGGCGACCCGCGGCTCCGTCGGGCTGGTCGCGAGCGAGGGGCGATGAGCGCCGACAGCGCCTGACCCGGAGAGGGGTGGGCGGCCTTTTTCCCCTCACACGCACCCACCGCCCGTCTCCTTGGGCGGCCCCGGAGACCCTCCCTGCCCGCCGCCGCGTTGTGAGGCCGGTCCGCCCCCGCAGGCGGCCGTTGTCGGGGTGCCCGCTGTCCCCTCTTCGCGTTACGGGGGAGAAGGAGCTCAGTCGCGGCGAGGGCGGCCGGTACCGCCCGCTGTGGTGTGGTGCGGAGCGGAGGCAGCGCCGGGCTTGCGGGTGGGCTGCGGCCGCCCGTCCCGGGGTGCTCTGGCGCCGGACCAAAGTGCCTCCTTTTCTCTCTTTAGAGCATAAAAGGCCCCTTTTCTGGTCACTAGAGCAGCGGAGGAGAAAAGAGGTGCAGCTCGCTTTACCCCTTATCTTCCTGTTTCTGCGGACTCGGGGGCAAGGACGTTTCTTTCATTCCTGGCTGCGAAGGTGTCCTGGCTCAGGGGAGCCGCCCAGCCGTCCACCGCCCTCCCCAGCCTCCCTCTGCACAGCTCAGGGGGGCTTCTGTGGGGCTGCTGACTCCCCCCACGCCCGCTGGGGCAGGCTTTGCATGCCATCCTCCTTCATCCTGCACAGCCTCCTTTTGTATGGTACATTTTCACTTTAGAAAGTGACAACAGTGTCATTTTTATGGGTAACACGGGGCCTGCAAAAGGAAGAAGGATGGATAGATGGATTGGGTCCATTTTGGAGAAGGTAGGGGATAATCTTCATTTGAGATGAGGAGATTTTTTTTCCCTCTGAAGATAATGCCTGTCGCTTGTGGATATGGCAGCGAAGAAGTGCAGGGCATCCTCAGACATGTTGATTCTTCCAGCCGCATAGATGCTGTTCCCTATGCCGGACATGGGGTGGGACAGCAGGGAGGGAGGAGGGGCCCTTCCTACCGTGGACAACAGGGGTATGCATTCGAGTTTGCCTTATTAAATTGTGTTAAGCTGAGACAGTGAAGGTAAATAAAAGCACGGAAGCTGAGGCAGCCCTGAGGATGGAATTGTCCATTTTGATCTGCATTGCAGGTGCATAAGTAGCATCCAGGGTACTTGTTGGCTTTGCCTAGATGGTAAGATGCTTAAGCATAAAAAGCTTTAGTGATGCTTTTGCAGTATAAATTATGCTCCATAATTAAAAAAAAGACAAATGGATATGACTGTAACTACAGTGCCTTTTTTCCATATAACTTGCTCATTAGTGAATAATTCTGTAGTGCTTTATTATGACAACCTCTGGGAGAGGCTGGATTAAATACAGAAGACAGACATTTATGCTCTTAAACTGCACAATGTTTTTTGGTTTGATTATTTAAAGCAACTGTTTTATAAACAGATAATGGAAGACTTGTAATATTGCTAATTTTTCAAGCTTTTTGTTGTACGAGGTTCCAGCAGTCATTTTTAGTGAAACAACAAAGATCGAGAGGTCGTGACAGAGGAAAGTATCAGCTGCATCAGTGGACAAAAAGAATATTGGCTAAACTGATGCATAGCTACTTATTTTCATTCTATTACCATACTTCTGCTTAGTGTATCTGTAAAGTTTTCTCCCCCATCCCCTTAGAAAAGATGAAGGTCTTATGACCAATCCAAATGCTGTATGTAGTTTTCAGTCCAGCAGTTGTTCCAAATTCTAAAATAGCAATCTTATTTCATTCCTTAAAGTTGTTTCATTTACTTCAGATTTCTGATATAATTGCATACTTCAAGGGTTTTTAAATGACTTTTTTTTTAAATGCATTTTATTATTGGCGTTACAAAAATCAAACTGTTCCTCTGTGTGCCCTAATTCAAGAGGCTGTAAGTATTAAGGACAATATATTTGTTCATACAGATCTACTACATTAGTCAATCCTTTAACAGCAGTAGGCAGAAGAAAAACTCCCAGTGCTATTATTCCATGTGGGCCATAATGTAATGTTAAATATTTCTTGAACATTAAACACGGTATAGTAGAGGGAATGCAGTTGTAATAAATTGGTTTGCAAGTTTGCTTTTGATACTGTGTCAGACTCTCATTTCTAGGTGTCTCATTACTTTTTTTTATGGGTTAAAAAAATCATGTGTTGAAGTAGCAAAACTTTGAAGGATTACTTTTATAGCCACAGGATTCGCAATGCATTTTAATACTTGTGTAAACAGAATACTATTATGTAATTAATCTTTTCACTCAAGTTTATGTTTAACCTCATTTTTCATGGTAAAGTTTGAAAAAAATGTAGCAAATTGTAGTTTACTTTGTAGAGAGAATAGACACCTTCATCTTTCTGAAAGCATTTATAATGCTTAAGAATTTTTTTGCTGACAAGTGACACTTTCTGTATGTATTTGTGTATCTGTATATATATGTGTGTCTGTTAGTAGCAGTGGTGGGTTTTGGTTAGCAGTGATTTACTGAAAAATCAGCGTGTCAGATAAGTTAATGTTGATGCTTTAGGGGAAATAGTTAAATGTGTTCTGACTAGACAAGTGCATAGCTTTTCCTACTGCTGGTTTGAAAAGCAAAGCTACTGATGAAGAAAGGAAAAATCTGAGGATTTTGCGGTTGAAAAAAAAGATAGTCGCGTGAAAGGTCGCTGGTTTGGCTTTCTGCAGCCTCTTTCATGTCTGCTGCAGCACACAATAAAACATTGTGAAATGCTGAAAAGCATAGATGTCTGTATTCCTTATTGCAGCTTCCACACTGTTGTTATTGATACAAATATGCTGCAATAAGCTAATCGTGTGTAACCGTACCAGTATTGTCCGAACAGTCTCTGGCAGAGCTTGTCCTGGCCCTGGGAACAATGGTGCTGAGTGCTGCGGCCCAGAGCTGGGGTGGAGTTGAAGCAGGGAGGGTGCCCTTTGTTCAGGCAGAAATATTATCGCTAGAGCTCTGGTTTCCTTTCCCTCTGCAGCATGCCCAAACAAACTCTCCACTCCTTGCACACTAAGCTAATGCGGTATCTGAGAAAGCAAGTGAAGATAATGAATAGTGCATTTAGTAGAGCCAAGTTTGAATATTAGCCCCGCGGTTGCTACCTCTGATTCCTTCACTTGCTTGACGCAACCTGGCATCCTTTATATATCTGACTGTAGCATCTTCAATGACTGTGTGCGTGATTTAGTCTCTGTGCTCATTTTTAAGTGATATAAAAATTGTGTTCCTCTAAACAAGGATGTCCAGCAGTGTGATAATGGGTGTTAGTCAGTATCTCCATGTGATCAGTGAATAATTTTCTCTAGTAATTTTTTACAGTTATCTACCAGCTCATTTCTCCTGGTGATACTAAAGAGCATGGTACTATAAATGGGGACAATACATTTATTTACTACTAGAAGTTAGAGGCATGACAAAATATTGCTGAAAACAATGTTCGGAGTGTATCAGAACTTCTGTAAGCTGTTCATTTGGGGTTTTTTTTTAAATAATCCTTGAAAAAAAAGCCTTTTCTTTGAATCATGGTTTCTTTCCTACTATTGAGGACCATGTTTACTCTCACTTCACTTCTAGAAAACCTTTGGTTTCTACTTAGAATACGTTGCTGCTTTTTGGTCTTAATTATTTGGGTTAGTGACAAGATTTAAGATCAATGTTATTTAAAAACATTGCTTGACTGAAAACTAAAATTTCATGGCTTCTCCGTAAACAGAATGATAGCTGCCTCTACAAAGGCTGAAAATACGCCAGGGAACAGTAGCTCCCTGTGATCTGAGTCAGGGCCCAGAGGAAGGGACAAAAGGTGCAGCATATCGCATCTCTGTGGAGTGGAGGTGTTGTGCTTAGGAAGTGTCCATCTGTGTGGAAAAAATGGTGTGAATTATGTCATTAGCAGCAGGTTTCCTGTGTCATAAAAGTATGTGTGCTTGTTTGCTTTCCATTGCTCATGAAGGCTTGAGTTAAACTGTGTACTGTTTTATTGTCTCAATTTGAGATACCTGGATTATGTAAGTAAGAGTATAAAGCACGTCTGTTTGAAACTTTGTCCTGACATTCTTTTTACTTAAAAAAAAAAAAAAAAATCTTATACTTGCTTAAGAGAGGACTTAGATATAGGTCATCACTACCACTAGATACCCTTCATCAGCAGATCTCAAAACCTTTACTTTAGCAAAGAGGAGACCAATTTTTATATGGTTGATCATAGTTGCTGTTTTAAAATAATAAAATCAATGGCTTATGAAACAGCATCACAGAATGCATTAGAGAAAAGCATACTCCTCAGCCTGTTAAACTTGCCTGAAAAATAGTTGTGCTGTTCTGTAGAGTTGCTGTTTCAGTAGCTATTCTCTGTAAATGGATCTCTCCTAGGACAGATATATTTAGCTTGCTGTAAGGCTTCAGTGCCTTTTGATGTTTCACAAATATTCCAGGTAAACTCTGAAAATTATCATTTTTGCAGTTCTTGCAGTAGGAGCTCAAGCTCAGATGAGTGTCCGGAGCTGGCACTGTTGCGGGAAGCAGTTCTGTCTGTACCACCCTCCCACTCTGGTTACTGATTATTTCTTTTTAAGTTCTTTAATTTTATTTTTTTTTTCTCAGCCTTCCCCATCAGCCGCACAGGTGTTTGTAGTGCTGCATGGTGAACCTGTCACTTGAAAAATAGCCAGTGGAAAAACGGGTTTGTTTTCAGCTGGACCAGTTCCATGACCTGGTTCACTGAATGACCAGGAAGGTGATTTCGGAGCATTTCAGAAATGCGACAGTAAAAGCTTGCTCAGTGTATGCGAGTGGAATGGGTGAGACAAAGTCACAGCTAGGCTGGATGGCTGAATAGTTGCATGTCTGTGTGGTGGCAGGTTATTTTCCTGTTATGGGGGAGAAAAATGCCCAACCAAGTTGCTTATGTGAAACCAGCGTAGTAATTTTTTTGGTTTGGGTTTCAGCAAGCCTTCAGAACTGGCAAATTTTTGAAAATGACACAAATACATTTTCTTTGCGTTCTTGTGCGATTCACATGTTACTGATCATAGAGAATAAAATTAAAAGAGAACATGAAGTGTTCGTAAGTGAATGTTTGATATCTGAAAAAAAAAAACCACCCTACCAAAACCCTTGACTTTTCCACAGTATAGCATTATTTCTAAGCATAAATTTGGAGTTCTGCTTAACATATCCTTGTACAAAAACCTCCCACAGCCCACCTTACTAGGTTAAGTCCTGATTCAGCTTTAACTGAAGCTGGAGAACTTTCTTAATGACTTTGAAAGAAATAGAATCAGGCTCATTTTTGTGTGTAACATTGAGATTGTGTTAGTCTGGGGGAATTGGATATTAATTTTCTTGTCATTCCCCTTCTGACAAAAGAAATTATCTTTACTAGAAAAACTAACGCATGTCTTTGCAATGTAACAACTGTCTAGTTGTGATTGGGTGCAATCTGTGTTCTGTGGGTTTGATGGAGGTTATATTAAAATAACAAACTATTTTATCCTCAGAATGAAGGGGTGAATACAATAGAAAGCAGAAGAGAACCAACCTGTTCCTCTGAATTATTCATGAGGGCTTGTTACTGTCACTTTAAAAAAATAAAAATTACATGGACTTCGTAATTGTTAAAGGGGTTCTTCTGAAGTAATCGGTGTTATTTAGATGATACCGTCTTTGTTTCCCTAAAGTGAATTATGCCCAAATTAGGTCATTTTCAGTGTTTTCTGCCAGAGTAAGCTATTTCTGCATGTCAGCTGCACAGCCATAGCATTAGATACCCTGGTATTGGTTAGAATAATTGTATCTGTGTAAAATGCCACTGCAGGACCATTTGATTTGATTTTCTAATAGTCTCTGTCATGGTAGTGATCTTAACATCTGATTACTTTTAGTCCTCTTCCATTGTGATAGCTCTGGGTTTCTGTGGTCTCAAGGACGGAGAAAATTCCATGTGAATTAGTCCTGTCAGTCCTCATGACTTCAGGCAGACAGTTGGGCACATAAGCAGTCAGCGATTTCTGTGCCAAGTACCAGCTTGTTCGTTTAGAGCATCTAGCAGAATTAAATCATTGCTACCAGGAGCGTGTCCACTCTGTTATTCTTCCTGCTGTCATACCAATTGCTGTTGGAGTAACAAAAAATTATTTTCTTACTGAAATACTAAAACCTCTGCTTCCTGAGAGACACTCGGAGATTATAAGAGTCTGCAGAATCTCTGATCAGAAAATGAAGGGGAATCCATGTAGAGGCACAACTGAGTAAAATCGCATTGAAAAGTGTTAGAAATAGAAAAGGAGCTAAGAAAGCAAAATTATATCCTTCCTCTGGGAGGAGAGTGGCACGTTTCCTTTTTCCCCCTCAGTTATCTCCAGGAAAGAACTACTAATTTTGCTTGGCTTAAACCACACAAACTAAAAGAATATGAAAACAAGTTATTGGGACAATACTTACATGCAAGTGCGTTACACTTTAGCACAGAAGGTGGATGTTCAGAAGGTGGTTGTGTAGGCCTAGCACATAGTCCAAATAACGTGACTTTAAGAAATATTGCACTTGTTAAAGTGGTTTGGTCTAATGCACAGATAAATGAGGGGCGACCATAAATCTGAAACTGTAATAGGCTGTTATTAAACTGTGTTATTGCCGGATCTACATTAGTAGAAGTGTAATGGTACCAAGTTGGGGGCTGGGGGAACTTAAAGCAAATGTCCAAGCAGAAAGATAGCAAAGCCCTCGAGTTGGCTGTGGAGATGGCAGGGTTTCCTTTATTATGTCCTTCAAAATAAGCTGAAGAAACACTTTTGTGATGGCATATGTCTCTGGAGATGGAGAGCTGATGTAAGCAAAGAACAGCTAAGTCTGTCAGTTGGGCGTTTTATCATTAGAGCTACATTATTTAGAAATGTTTGGTCAGTTTAGTGACAGTCTCTAAAATGGGGACTGGCTAAAACTTTGAAGGTTCTTACGAGAAGACTCCCGTGTCCTTAATTAGTTCTTAAAATTGTATTTTGTCTAGCATACAAAAAGCATTTTGGCAGCTTTTGTCACATTTTGAGAAGGCACTGGCTAGATAGCAGTTGAGAGGAGAAGGCCTGCCTGCCCATCCATGTTTCAAGAAGATTTGGCTATGTCTTGGCAGGGAGGTAAAGCAGCCTCTCAGTGGCAGTCATCCCATCCATGTAAAAGGAGGTTATTCTGTTTTGTATAGTGGATACCAAACAGGAACAAAAACGTTAAGTAACTGCAGTTGTCTGGGCTTCGTTCCAGTAGCTTCCTTTGGACTGTGTCTAAAGTCGTAGATCAGCATCTCCCTCCTCTTGTCTTGCAGTGGGGTATAGAGATGCTCTGATTTTGAGCAAAGGCACCTAATACACAGCCAGATGCTCATTGCCTTGACAGATTTTGAACTCTATCCAAACACTTAAGATCAGAAAAGGCCTGGAGCCTGCACATCATCTGCAAGGCAAGGTTTGGCTGTTAAAATGTTAGCAATTGTTTATGGTGAGCATCTAACAAAGTTGCATTTTGGAAGCTCTTGTTTAATATTTTTAATTTTCAATTTAAGATTTATTTATTTTTGTTCCCCTTTTAAGAGAACATGCACTTGTAAAAGAGATGGAGCAGTTCCTTTCTAATCTGAGGTTACAAGAATGTTAATTGAAGTTACCTTCTCCACTTTACTAGAAGTTGAGGTGCAGCAAGGATTAAAGTGTTGTTCCCAAAGGAATGCTCTTTAACTCGTTCTGTTTGTTCCTCCTAGGCTATATTCAAGAGAAATTGTGAATCCGTTGTTTGGAGGACTGAAGGCTCAATCTTTGAGCTGTCTACATTTCTACACTTCTAACTGTATCTACATTTCTAACTATATCTAGAAACATCGTGTGATGTTGGTGATCCTGAGAAGTGAGAAGTGTTGCGTGTCAAAGGGTGGATGCAGCATACCATCCGCGTACAGCTTGTGTAACTGACGGGTTCAGCGCTCTCGGAGTTCAGTGCCAGCCTCACTGCAAAAGAGGAGGTGTGTTACCATCACAGAGCTGAACGCTGCAATGCCCCTTTTAATGTTTTATCATCCTTATCAAGTGACATGCGCATTGCACTGCTCCTTTTGTATAAGAATGGAACAAACTTTTTTCTTTTAAAGTTGCTTTGGAGACAAGAGGGAAGGGGAAAAACCATAGTGACATAACTGTTCTGTGGTGTATGCAGTTACAGCTTTCTTCCCAGCATTGGCTTAATTTATCTGATGAAATCCAGCCAGAGATGGGTTGCTTTGAGAGCTGTCCCACCGATTTCCATGGTGAGAGAGTGAAGATTGCTCATCTGGGCTTTTAAGGGTTCGGCTGACCTCTGCATTTTGCTATTTTGCTTGTGCTTTTGGATCATAGCCTCGTTCTTGGCTGCACGTTCTTTCTTGTTTCAGGGAGCAGGAGATGAAATCAGCTCAGTGCAATCCCAGAACTGCTCTATAGGATTTCCTCTTTGAAACCCCAATGGGAGACATACCTGAATAGATTTTTTTTATTTTTTTTTTCTTCCCTTTAGACTGACCCCTCCCAAGACCATGTTTTCTGTAAGACCTCAGCTGCCCGTGAGAGCAGTTGTTGGGTGGGATTTGTGGCTGAGTGCTATGCACCAAGAAACACCAGGTTAAGAATCGTTAGGAAACTTGGAGTAGTTGTAAATCCCACTAACCAAACTCCCTGGAACTAAGTCAAAGCATCTGCGTAGGGAAGTGAGGAAAATGTTCACTGACTTGTATTAAAAGAAGCTATTAATTCTTTTTTAATATATTTGTTTCTTTTTCATCACATCTTCTGAGTGTATCCCATTTTAAAAAGCTTTCTGACTGAGATTGCATGGGTCAGTAGGTCTCGCTTGCATCTATCCTATGAGCTGCTGACAAATTTGAGACTAACATTAAATAAAATGTTTTATGCAATTGTAGTAGCTTTCATTAATGGTGTGAGAATGTGGAATTAAAGGGGTGCTGTTAATTCAGAATAAGTTTTTCAAGTTTCAGTGCATGGTTTAACTTTATGACAGTTGTCAGTGTTTCTGGCTTTAAAACTGAGTTTATATTTTTGCATGATGTCCCTGGGTCTTTACACAACCTACAGAAACAAGGAAGTTGATCAGTTGTAAGATGTTATGAAATGTACAAAATATGCAAACTGGTTGTGAGTGGGGAAAACAGAAATTAACGCCTTCAGTGTTTTAATAATCCAATTGTTCAAGTGTTTAATAATCTAATTATTCAAAACTAAGTGACTTAGAAAGTTGTATGCAAATGACTTACCAGTCATAAACAAGCATATTTTCTTGCTGCCACCCTACCCCACAAAACACTGTTTTCAGCAAGAATGCTTTAAATTGAAATACATGATTTGGGTGGACTATTTAAGGGCATAATCGTGCCAAATCATAACAATTTGGACAACATATAGCACTGAGTCTCTGTTGAAGCAAGTAATGTCCCCTCTTGCCCTGTCCTGCAGAAGCATCGTGGATGTGAGCATCCCGGAGGGTCACAGCCAGGACGTCTGCTTCTCTTCCAGGCTCTGTCTCTATACAAAATACCCGTGGTGTCTCCGGGCTCTTTAAGGTAATCTTTATTCTGGTGTCTGAAGATACTTCTCTTGTCTGACCCAAAAGCAGAACAATTGCCAGAGCGATTCTACCATGTCATGCTGAGAGGGTTTTTCCCTCCTTTTAACCCCATGTTTCTGATCTTCAGAAATGGTCTCTTTGGTAAATTTATCCAACAACAAATTATTGTCTAGGTTGTTGGCCTAATTTACTATATATCCTATCCATATTTTCAATCTTTTTGTTTCAAATTCAATTGTATTAGCTCTAGGAATGTAAAACAATTTGATATTTTTCTAGAAATATATTTTCTCTTTAGCTGGCTTCTGCTTTGGCAGTTTAGCCAGGTTTATAGTTATGCATTGGCTAAAAAAGTTCCTACGGGGAAAAATATTGCTGAACGTAGAACTGGGTGAAATGGAGGGAAATCCAGTTCATCCAGATCTCGGACTTTAATAATATTAGGTCTAATTTTGTGGTTTTAACACATTTGGTCTAAAAACCTGTTTGGCCTAAAATAGGTACAAAATAACTAATGGCTTGGAGAATATATTGTTGATACTAATTTGTGCAATTCTAAGCAGATTTCATAGCAAAAGTGTATTTGTATAGTCACCGTCTATCCAAGACACTTTCCCCTTTCCCTGCTTCTACGGTCTATGGTTTTGGCTGTTTCCCAGAGCACAGGTGCATGGATTGCACAGTGTTTGTACGTGCCATCTAAAAAGACGTGACTGGGTTGGGTAGAGTGGTGTTTGAACTGACGCTGCTGCCCAAAAATTCTGTGGAAGCCCTGACTTCACCGCGGTGGCATTCCCTTTCCCCTGAAGGCAAAGAGAGGGGCCGGGCAGCAGCCAGGCTGAGGGGGGAGGAAGAGCATGGGAAGACTGCAGAAGGCTTGTGGGAAACAGCCCTCCGATCCTTTATCCTCAGAGCAGAGGGGCTGCAGATAAAATTCATAGTGGATTGATTTAATTGCTCTCACTGATAAACTTAGCAGTGCTGCAGGGGAGACGATGCTCTGGTGCTGGTAATTTTTATTTTCTTCCGAAGCCCATAAAACTAGCCTGCCTCCAATTATTGTTTGTTTCTTCAGAGTAGCTAATCCTAGTGTGATCTTTAAGATGCAAGAGATCAAGGTGAAAAAACAATTGAGGAGATTAATAGTGACAGCCTTGTTTTGCTTTTACTGACACTTATAAACTAGTTTTTAAAAACTACAGTTATTTGCAAGGACTGAGTTATGAATGTTGTTTGTTTCTGAAGTCTTTTTCTGTTCAGATGACAGTTACAGGCGTAAAGCTGCCGTTAGTAACCATTGTGATAGTTAAGGCTTTGGGATATTATGGGTAGGCTGTTCTTTCCCTTAGCACTGTCAGTGCTCAGTGTTTCTTTTGGAAAATACATTTCTTAATTAAAAATCACTCCTGAGCTTTCGTGTACCATGCGCTCTGGGCTCCCGCTATGGTGAGGGCATGGGCTCTGTAGGATTTATTCTGCTGTCGTATTTGGTCGATAAGAGTGTGGTCACTTACGAATTCGATGATTCAGTAAAGCTTCTGCCTGTCTGAAGTCAGCTTTGCAAACAAGATGATGGCACTTTGAAAGTGTAACACAGCTGAAATATTGTCAACCCTTAAAAATCATGGTGCCCACGGTGATTGCTGTGGACTGTGTGGTCCATCTTCAGAGTCCTCTGACGCTGTGGGAGCGAGAGGGTGCCACCGTGGGAGTCATGGAGTGTCCTGGTGCCTCTGCTCCTGGGTGCAGAAACGGCTCACGGCTCAGATGAGCCCCTCTTCAGAAGTCGTAGAGCAAGAGCCTGTACGCACAACTCGGTTTATTTATTACTTAGCCAACCCAGAAACCTCTTCTCAGAATATTTTTGGTCCATAATTTTTGCTTGTTTGCTAATGATGGTGATTGAGAAATAACCTGTTCCGCTCAACAAAGCGCAGGTTGGCACCGTTAACCCTCATTCTTCTCAAGTGCTGAATTTAATCTTTGATCTCTGTTACAAAGTAACCAAAAGCTCTGGTTTGCCCCTTGCACGGAAGTGGCTTCCTTTAAAGTCTTTTATACCTTCACTTTATTTTTCTTACAAATATGTGCTTCTGTAGCAATAAGTCAGTTGATGATGTCAGTTAAGGTCACACATGAAATCAAGAAGGCTCTGTGTGTGAGTGTTTATTTGTCCCCCTCCTCCCCTCACCCCCCCTAAAAAAAAAAAAGTTTTACCAAGGCACAGGAGCACTGAGTCTGCTGTTCTTTGTGGCAGTAAAAAGTATAAAATTAAACACAGAGCTGTGTTATGTTTAGGAATGACAAAAGTGTGTTACTTTCTCTGAGTGTATGTTCTACCAATTTTAAACTTGCAGACTCAAATTTTTGTCATAAAATTACATAGCGAAAAGAGCCCAATGGAAAACACTTGAGATGGCAGACAAACCTTGGCAGCCGCAGGACAGAATGAAGGTCTATCTTATGCACAGCATGTGGTCCCGTAATTACAGACCGAGGCTGTAATGCTGTTGCAGGTGGTTGTCTAGGCAACGGGAGTCCTGATTCTTTACTTATCATTGTAACCCAAATACTGTGATTGTTTTTACAAAACTGCACAGATAACAGAATTTAGCTTCTACTACTGTAATGACAAAGCTAATGCTCCTCCTGCATCAGCAGCGTTTAACCCAGCCTCCCCCTCCGTGGCTGGGTTACTTAGTGGCAGGAGGGGGCTGCTGTGGCTCCGAGCCCCAACAGGTCAGAGACCCTCAGCTGTGCTGGGACAAACCTCTCCTCCTTGCTCCTGGTGGTAGCCCAAGGGCTGTGACAGAGTTCCCTGTGCTGCTCCGTCCCCCAGAAACCATTTCTCCCACCAGCGCTTGCGTAATTCCCACCCAGTGTATGCCACTGCCTGTCACTGGTGTCCCCATGAGCCTGGCTCTCTAGAACTTGTCTGTGTACCTATTTTTGTACTGTTGCCATGCTTCTGAGAAGGCTGGCTTCCCAGCGTTTTTCAGAAAGCTTCCCAAGCATGACAGATTTTTTGCTAAAGAAATGTTAAGTGTAGTAACGTGGAGTTATTAAGGACATATGTTTCTGGAAAGTTCTTCTCATGTAGCCCCACCAGCCTCTCTAAACCTACTGTAGGTGGAGCAGCACCATGCGTCCTGGCTGTAGCATCATGGCTCTGTGTGTGCAGAGAGGGGTAATGATCACACAGCGAAATTTGAGAACTACTAAAAGTATACCCAAGTGATTTTGTGCTTTGAGGCTGCAGGAGGGTTGCATGTTGTCATCATTACTTTTTCTCATTAGTATATTTATTTTAGAGTTGAAGTTTCACTAGGAAACAGGACAAAACAATGTCGTGTCATGACAGACTTGGTGACTAGAAATCACTAGGGACCTGGTAAATCCTGCTTGTGTTTCTCTGGATGCTCCTCCAGGTGTTCCTTTAAATGTTGCAGAAGAGAGCCCCAGGGCACAGCGTGTGCTTCTCTGCAGGAAGCATCTGGATGCGCCTGGTGCAAAGAGCTATTTTCACCTCTATACCAGGGAATTCATTTGGGAGTCTGTATCCAGGTCTACCAGACAGCAGACTACCAGACTGTCCTGGCAGTTTGGCCTGCGAGTGTAAGTCAAGAGCAGCAGTAACAGTGGCAGTGCAGGGGTCTTCAGGGGTGCCGCTCAGCATCGTACAGTGAACAGCTCTACCTTTATTTGAGTTTGAGCGCTGCTGTAGTCAAGGCCTAGTTTTGTAAGGCTGTTCTGCAAGGAAAAGCCAGCGGTGTAACAGTTTTCCATGTAGTCATAACCTGAGCAAGAAAAATCTGTTGGTTTTATCTTTAAATGAAGCACTGCCCTTGTCAATTGTCTGTTCCGTGTCATCGGGCCTATCGGGACACCAGTCTCCCATGCCGTGGGGCCTGCAGCAGGTACAGGATCCTGCTCCAGGGCCGGGGAAACGCAATAGCAGCCAGCAGCAGCCAGAGCTGGCTCCCATGCGGGTCCCAGTGAGCACATCTCAGCTAAGGCACCCATAGCCATGTCCATGACGGTACTGCTGGGCCCAGCTGTGTGTCAGACTCCCTGTTCCACGTTTCTCTTTAGAGATGGCGCTTTTTAGTGCTTTCTTCCTTGTTCTTGTCCAGGGATGGTACTAATTCCTGTATCCCTAGGGGTAAGTGGAAAACCCCCAACAAGACACAGGGACATACTAGCCCATTTCTCAGAACTCCACTTTTATCTTGTAACAGGATTAGTGACTTTGTCTGTCTGAAATTAATCCTTTAAATGTGTTAACTTCAAACAAATGAGTTCCCTACGCTGCTCTGGCCTAGAGTATAATTAGGCTTTCTATGAACTTAGAGCACTCCTAATTAAAATAGTCATGAAACAGAAAAACTTTCTGTGGCATTTGCTTGATTGCATATCAATTCATTAATAGTAGAATTCAGCTATTCCTGCTGATCCTGGTTGTAGAGTGAGGATCTGTGTATGTGCAAGATAATGGACTGTTACAGTTCTACATCTGTTTACTGACAGGGTGACTGCGCCTCAGGATGGCAACATCAAACCTGGAGAACCAGCTACAGAGTGCCCAGAAGAATCTGTTGTTTCTCCAGCGAGAACATGCCAACACGCTGAAAGGCCTGCACGCGGAGATCCGACGCCTGCAGCAGCACTGCACAGGTAGCCGGGACAGGATGCCGATGCCCATTCGGTGCTTAATTCTTTTCACAAGAATGGAGTAACTGCTTCCCACTTCAGCAGTGAAACCTTGGCAGCAAAGCCCACCACCAGGGTATATTTAGGGTGATCAGCATGTATCTCGGGGCACAACTGTGTGATCATTAAGCAAAGATTTATTATTTTTTTTTTAATTATTATTTTTAAAAAAAAGCAGTGTGTCACCTGATAGTTCCAGTTGTTTTACAGATCAGATAACTTGCAGTGGATCTCCTATGATTGCTTTGGGTGGGGGGAAGAGTTAGTTATATTTTTATTGAAGTATGCCATTGTAAACACACTCACCAGGCGGGGTATGGGGCAGATGATGATGTTCTAACAAAAATAAACAACTTTTTTCCTCAGATTTAACCTATGAGCTGACTGTAAAGAGTTCAGACTTGTCAGGTAAGGAATACATAGCATTTTTCTTTTAATGTTCACGTTAAGCTTCCTCATCTTTTTCAATGTTTGTATTTTCTCCATTACAAGTAGGTGAGAATACTTTGCACTTCAGATGTTGACTTTATAAACTCTAAAGGTATAAGAACAGTTTTCTCCTTTCCAGACTTACTGTTATTTATGAAGGAAATGTCACAAGCTCTTAACAAGGTCACATAGGAAAGAGCCAGGAATAGAGTGTAGAACTGCTGACTCCACGCTCCTACTAAACAATGAGTTCCCTGCGTTTTCTATAGGAACAGGGAACATGAATTTTAGGGGCAGAAGAGTGAAACTATTATTAAAACTTAGCTGGTACTGTAATCACACCACAAAGCTTTTGTTTATATAAATATATATGATAGATTCCAGTTATTTTAGATGTATTATGTTATCAATAGGTGAAGCACAAGAATAAAATACTCCCTGGGAGTAACGTCCTGGATCAGGGATGGTGTGGGACAGGACGTATTGTGGATAAGAGAGAACACGGGCAAATTTAGCAAAGCAACTGAGCAACTTTACATGTATTCAACATTATTTCCTGATAATGCAAAGTTGCTCAGATGCTTCTCATCACAGGAATCTCAGAGTAGGTGAGGTACCAGCGATGCCACCTGTGGTGATGCTGTGCCAAACACAGGCACTGCCTGGTGTGGAGGGGACATTACCGAACACCTTATGGTCGACAGCCCTGTGACATAGGGTGCTTGTTATTGGAGAAATCCAGGCTGCTGATCTCTGCTGAGCAGTTGGGAAGCCGCCCAGCTGTAATAACCAAGGGAAGAGTGACAAAATCGCCCCACAGGCCCTATGGCATGAGGGCAGGGGCGCTGAGACAGGTCAGCCTGCCTGTTCCTGACGGTGTGCCCTCACCAGTGCAAGAACCCCTGGTGTTACGGGGTGATGTGTCATGCTCTTGAGAAGAGAAGGCAGCCAGGCTCAGACACCTCATCCCCACAGAGGCCTCTGCAGCAGCAAAGCCTTGGTGAAGAGGCACACCTCTGCCTTAGCGTCATGGGCTTCAGCTGCCCATGGAGGGGTGAAGCTGAAGCCTGGCATTTTGCAGTGGGAGAACTTCCTCTTAATAACCAGAGGGTTTGCGAAATGGCTCCAATTTTGAGCAAGTTCAGCAAGCATAGTTTCTGTAATCCCTGTTCCCCAGAACATATGAAGCATCTCTACTTAGTATCACCACTATTAACCCACGGTGAGTGGCACTAGCTCGTCATTATTTCTTTAAAAGCTGTCCTGGTTCTTCTGAAGATGAAGTAGTTTTAAGAGTATTGGCTGAAGGTAGTCCTGGGAGTTCTCTTATGGCTTTGAGATAGCAAAAGGAACCCTACTGCACTGTTTTACTTGGTGGCTATCATTAATTTGGAACACTTCTGCTTTTCCTATTCTTGTAGGAAATGGTAGTTCAAGAAGTGATGAACTCAAAAGAAAGTGTGAAGATCTTGAAGCTCAGCTGAAAGTCAAAGAGGCTGAAAATAATGAATTATTGAAAGAACTTGAACAAAAGAATGCGATGATAATGGTGCTGGAAAACACTATTAAAGAAAGAGAAAAGAAGTATTTGGAAGAGCTAAAAATGAAAAGCCATAAGCTCAATATGTTGTCAAGTGAACTAGAGCAGAGAGCGAGCACTATTGCTTATTTAACTTCTCAGCTGCATGCTACTAAGAAGAAGCTGATGAGCTCAAGTGGGACTTCAGAGGGGACCCCTTCTGGCAGTCCCGTGTTGTCCAACTATAAGCCGTCCCCTCCCAAAGATAAACTGCCGGAGACTCCGCGGCGCAGGATGAAGAAGAGTCTGTCGACACCACTCAACCCCGAGTTCGAAGAGGCCTACAGAATAGGATCAGAGAGCCGGAAGCTACTGTTAAGAGAGCCTGTGGATGCCATGCCTGATCCCACTCCGTTTCTGTTGGCCAGGGAAACGGCAGAGGTACATCTTATTAAGGAGAGGCCATTAGTTATCCCACCTATTGCTTCAGATCGTGCATCTGGCGAATCACACAGCCCGGCCCGAGAGAAGCCACACAAGGCACACATTGGGGTGGCACATCGCATCCACCACGTCGCGCCATCCCAGCCGCAGCCGGAGGTTGAAACGCTGGCAGTGGATCAGGTCCATGGAAGCAAAGTGGTCAGAAAGCACTCAGGGACAGACAGAACTGTTTGAGTAAAATCACTGAAATGCTCTACTCTGTTGCTGTTTATGCACTGTGATCCTGTAGGATAAATAGCACCTGCAGTAAAGTTTCTTTTGATGCCCCATGCATGCCAAACTTCTTCCAGATACATCATTACTAGATTATGCTCCTCTAATGAAACCTAATACGACTGTGTTCATATGGCAAGGTATATAACTACTAAATGCTGTGGCCAAATCAGGGGTACCTGACTGCTTGCTTCTGAGCACTGCTCCATTTATTGTAACTACACGTGTGGACAAAGGCACAGGCTGCAGGCTGCGTTATTAATTAATATTAGTGAACACAAACTTTACACCTGCAGCAATATGTATTGGCTGTTAACGTTTGAACTACCAGTGGTTCTTTTGTCTTCACTGTGTATGTAAGGACTCCGTACACAAACACTAACCTCCATGACAAAACCTTTCTCACAGTAGCACTGAAAATGACGCAGATGTAAGTACACTGTAAAATGAACTAAGGCCATCTTTTCCTTCACGCGCACATGCTCTCGATTGCAAATTGTGCTCAGTTTCTCTTTCTCAAAATCACGAGAGTCCCAGCAAGCATTACTTGATTAATCTTAAATACTTTGGTTTGTGGCTTTAAGTGGAGAAAAAAAAAAGGCAGGGGGGGTTAAAGGGTTAATGATCCTCATAGAAAGAGTATAAACACTGGATTGTTTACGATTTTTTTTGTTGTTTTTTTTTTTTTAAATTGAATTGCTCCGTTCCACATTTCACACTAGTCAGTACACTGCACTTGTAGCACCTTCGATACTGGCTCAGAGCTCCTTTTCCAGGGAGAAATGGTTCTTTATGCTCTAACCTGCACTTTTTTGTAAAGGGATTGTTTCCTGAAAACCTTAGAGTTGTTCTGGGCATCATCAGACAGTGCTGGCTTCTACCAGCTTATGAAAGCTGAGCTGTCCCTCTAAAATGTGTGCATTTAGTTTTAAATTTAACTGATGTAACCAATTCATACAGGAGGAAAATCTGGCATCCTTGATTTTTTTATCCTTGTGAATTGGGACAGACTTGCCTTGCACTTGCCCTGGTTCCCCTGCTCCTTTCTAGTAGGGGTAGACCCTACATCTGTTAGACTACTTGACTATTATTATTTTTCCTAGGAAAGAAAGGCCTACTGAGAGCTGTGAGAGTATGTAATTTTAGGAAAGGAGCACAAATTTGACCATTTTTTTCTTAAATGCTGATCAGCACCTCCAGCTCAACCTCTGCTTCACTCTTGTCTGCAGCCTCTGAGTAGGACCAGCAAGAACCAATGGCTCCCAAATGCTGCTAAGCTTATGATGTGCCTTCAAAAACTTGGAACGCATAATCTCTGCGAAAGCTGATGAAGGATCCCTGCCTGCCCTCTTTCCTTCCCCGTGCCAGCTGTAGTCTGCCCCTCTTAAGCTTCTTCTGCAGCTGCGTGTTGGTGTGTGTCTCCCTCTGGAGCCTTGGGTCACTACCTGTCCGCTTCCCCCACAGAGGCCCTGGCAGGATGACAAAAGCTGTTCTTCCCAACTGTGGTACCGCTACGTTTCCTGTGCAGCATGACAGCTTACAGCAGGTTGGTCCCAGTCAGAGAGGGTCGGAATATCCACGAGCCCTGAGGCCTCCTGTGCCCTACCCCCTGCACCCTCACGACTCAGTCACTTGCTGTTTGAAGCCCAAGAAACACTCCTCAGTGTTACGCCGTGTCGGTTGCGTGGTAGGATTTGTTTCATGACTGGTGGGGAGGGACAGGGAAAAAGCTGTGTTCCTGGAAAATGGTTGGTTAAAGAAGGTTGGTTATTCTGTGGTTTACTATTTTTCAGTGTATTGCATTAACCAGCAGTGGGTTTGGGGTTTTTTGGTTGTTGTTGCCATATTTTTATGGCAATCTATTGTATGACTGATCTACCCTGCCACTTGTTCAAGGATGATAGAAGGCACCGCTTCTAAGCACAGCAGAAGTGATGCTTTGGGCAATTAAAAACATTTCTTACAACCGTACAGGCAAACCTTAGTCTTTGTGTGTGTGTGAGACTAACTTATTACCTTTTTCACATACATATATACACACACACACACACATCCACCATCTCGGAGACTTTCTAGAAGTACAAATTATGAAAAACACTTTCCTCTTCAAATGAATTTATTGATTGTACTGGCTTGGTTGTATGGTACTATTTAAAGTTAGGTGCGCCTAAGTGAACGCTATCCCACCCACGGTGTTAATCTTTGCCTAGTTTGATTTGCCTGTCTCTCTCACAGCCTGCCCACCC
>VWZL01006770.1:0-65962 GCA_013396915.1 Stercorarius parasiticus | reverse complement strand
CCCCCCCAAAAAAAAAACCAAAACAAAACAACACAACATTGGATTCTGTGGGAAAAATCTAGTGCCACCTTCAAGTTGTCAGTCTGGATTCAAGGTGAGACAAACGCCTTGAAGGACCCAATGGGAAATGTGCTTTGTAGTGTAAAGATCAGCTTCAAAAACAAGACCAACGCCCATCGCGTTCCTTCTCTGGGAGGTTGTGTACACAGGTGTCCGGAGGGTGTTCTAAAGGAGCGTGGAGGAAAGAAGGACACTGAGTAGAGCTTGAAGTACTACATGAAAGTGGAAACAAGAAGGGCCTCTAGGAGAGATGACTGTCTTCAGCAATTCACTGCTTTTGTTCTAAGTCTTAAGTATCTGATACCCAGAAAATGTAAACATTCTTTATGTCATTAACTGGAAACGGGAAATAATTAAGAGAGTAGTGGGAGTATAGGAGTGTCCAAGATGCCTGTTCCATTCCACCTGAATGGAAAAGGGGCAACAAATATATTAACCCCTTTGAGTGTAACCCTTAGAAAAGAGAAACTTTAGTGATGGCTAAGGTAAGGAGAAGTGTTAAACCGCATACTTTATATACTAGTGCTAACGATAAAATACTGCCGCTTGTGCTAAGCAGGAAGGGGCTACCAGCTACTGAGATGTGAAAACACGAGGAAGTTCCTAAGCTGATCGGCTGTTGTGTCCCCAGAGGGGTAGTACCTGGAGTTTGAGCCTGTGTGCTTCAATGGGGATGATCTTCAGAATGGGTAACTCCACCACCAGGACTCCGGGCTTGCTTTTGGTGAGGCAGCCGTGCTCTATGTCCCAGTCTGCTCCTTCCAGAAACAGACCGGAAACAAAGCAGCCTGTGCAGGCAGAAAATGCAACACCTCAGGTAAATTGAGCTACTAGAAAAAAAATACCTGTTTAAGACAACTGTTCCTGCAACAGCTGTCCTTGGCATGTACAGCCATGACAAAACTCGCTACATTTCAAACTGCAGCTCCACAGAGGTATACTGATCTGTGGTGTTTTTATAATACAACTGTGACCTACCATGTTTAATTTTCTTTTTCAAATTAAAATTATCCCGCAGTACTTATCATAAACATTATTAGGAATAAATGCTGATTTGCTTGCAGTTTTCTTCCCCACAGCGGTGCCATCTTCCAATTACTTGCCCAAGTAATAGCCAAATTGCAAGAGCTTTTTAACGCCTGTGGGACCGGCTTGTTAGATCATTCAGCAAAAGGGGAAGGGTTGGGATAGAGTTGTTCTAGTACAAATACCAAGAATTTTGATTAAATGTTAGTAAATAAAGAATAGTCTAGGTAAGCCCCTGAGGTGACTTTTATTTTTAACTGGGAGTTAGATTTAGCAAAAGCAATCAGATGGTTTTTTCTCCTCTGTTCCCAGTCAGGTCTAGTACTCAAAAGCATTGCTCAGCTGTACCCTTTACACCGAGTTTGCTATATTTAGTAATTAGAGCATTGCTAGTCATAGAGATTTCATAAAGATATATTTACACAATAAATCATACATATTTATATTTACTTCTTGTTTGAATATATTTCAGTATATTATTTGTGGTGTAAATAGATCTTTATAAACCTGCTAGGATTGGTAATGTTCTAGCCATTAAGGAAAAAGTATGNCCCGTGAGTGAGAAGAGTTGAAGAAAGATCACGTTTGTGTATGCAGGGCCTCAGCAGGAAAGCAGAAACCAGAACCCAGCTATTCCCAGCGTGAAATGTGGACTGTGACATGCAAACCCACAGGTATTGCCTGCGGAGTTATAACCCAAGTAAGTTACTCAGTATGGCAGGCAATTTCTTTCTCTCTCACCAATCAACTACTTTATTATTTTTGCCAAATAATCATAAAAACACCCACCTTGAGTAGACCCTTCAGTGATGTCTTCTGCAGTCCTGTACGTGGTCACCTCTGTGTAGAGGGTAGAGTGATCCAGGGGCCACTTGTTCTTCCTGCAGGTGGCTTGAACAAGAGCCATCAGGTAAGATTCTGGGATGTGAAGGCCCGAGAGCCACATCACCTTTGGCTCACGCTCGTTAACCTGCAATCACAGAAGACAAGCTGCAGCACCTGGGTTCTCCCACCACACCTGGTACTCGGCCCAGAGGCCAGCACTCTCACAGACTGGCCACTGGCTAGTCTGTCTTACATCCATAGTTGTTCAATCATTCATTATTGTTCTAGATGGTGATTGGCATTAGTTACTTGTCTAAAGCAGTGTGTGATCACTGACTTCTGCACCAATTTGCACAGAAAATCAAGCTGATAAAACAAAAAGCTTTCTGGAGGCACTCACTTACCCAGCTGGTATACTGGTTATACCGCGCTCTAAAGAAAACAATCCAATTTGCGAGTGTTTTGAGTGTGTCGGGGGCTAGCCGCCGCCAGATTCCAGGAATCTGTCCATTAAAGAGAGCCCGAGCCACATCATCCAGTTCACTGCTCATTCCAACTTCCCCAGCCAAGGCCTGGAAAGACAGTGAGAGTCTGAGAGCCAGCCCAGGGCAGGTAAAGCCTGACTGATGTCCTCTGGTAGCTGGGTTCTTACTTACCCGTTGCAGTTCAGCCAACGACTTTGCCATTCGAATGATCAGCTTATTAAAACGCTCCAGTTCCTGCAGCAGCACCACAGTCGTAGGGGTTATCTCCGGTCCAAAACCTTTCCGTATCTGGTCAAGATCGAATACTTGCGGTATTTTGTTTTCTATATCCTTAGCAACATTTGCAATATATTCATCTCGACTAATTCCTGTACCAGTTTCACCTGAAACCAAAATGGTTTAGTGAGACTAAGTCTGCATAGGTTACTCCTTCAATTATTAATGCTCTAAGAACTTTGAGAGCTGACTCACCTTTTGGCAGCAAAGTCTCCCCCTCTGCACTGACATTTGCACCAGAAGCTCCCGCCTGCCTCAAACTCTGTCTCTGGGCATGAGCTGAACTGCTCCCACACTGGCAGGGCCAAGTCATTCAGCTGCTTCGTTCACCTCCTGGGCCCTGCTGTCCCAGAGGCCAAGACACAATCCCACTGTCCCCCCCCCTGGGATCGGGCACCTCCCCACGCAGGATGCAGGCGGCAGCAGCCCTGCCAGGTCCCGGTACCCTGGGGCGGGCTGTGGCATGGCTGGTGTCACAATCCCTGGGACAACGAGCTCGCCACTTCACTATTTCTTATTTACAAAACCAACTCAAAGTAATGGCGAACATACCTGTTTGAGGCTGCAGCTCAAGAAGCTGAGACCATATATCGCGAACTGCTTGTGTGTAATAGCCAATCTCAGCATTTGCATGAAGGCCAAATACCTCTGGAGTATTAGCAAGTGGCAGAGATTCTATCGCCTCTGCAATACAAAAATACGCTTCGTAAGGATGCACTATATTAAACCACCGCTACCAGGCAGGAAAGAACGCTGCAGAACATTCCATGAGTGATTTTTGTTATTACTCTGCTTGCAAAAAAACCAAAGGGTATAGCTGGTGTTGAACCACTGCAAGGATTGAATAAGGATGAACGCTTAAGCAGGAAAACACATGTACCACACCCCCCCGTGAAGGTATCACTTCATAATAACAAAATTAACAAGCCATTTACCTGGGTGTTTTAATTTTTTTTTTTAAAGAAATGCGGAGCTGGCTGGTAAGCTCACATTGCAAAGGGCTGCTCACCTAAAGAACAGTATCATCAGCAGATTATAACATTACAAGACAAACACACTCGATGCCTGAAGTTCCTTTCAACTTCTCATACCCAGCCATGGACATACGGAGAGAATGTATACTGTAAGTAGACTTTTCTTTTCTTAATGCTAACTTACGTGGCAGGAAAAGCATTTCTTACCAACAAAGTCATCTTTTACAGTCCCTTGTGGAATTTTATAATCAACCGTGTTGTTTTTATAAAAATGAAAGACTTGGAATGTGTCAAATATGAAATCACCAAGGTACTCATCCATATAGACGGTCAGAATGCGACGATCAAAGCTATCAATTGCACGCCCACCATACATGACCTAGAAATTAGTTACAGCGATATTATAGCACTGGGTTTTGAGGCAGCAAATACAGTTAAAAATCACTGAAAGGTCCAAAACACTCTTCGCTTTTACAGTGACTCATGGTATAACACTGTGTCCCTTAAGGGATACCGAGTACATCTTCTCTAAGCCACTCTCAAGAGAGAACAAGCAGGAAGTATTTGGACTTACTCTGGAGATGGCTGCTGTGCGCCACTCCTAATAACTGGTCTTGGTGATTTATGTGCAACCGCACCTTCCTGAGGTACCAGCTCACGCTCAGCTGTGATTAAGTGCTGCAAAATAACAGTTCCCTGTAGGATTTCATGTCACAGCAGCTACATAGACCTGGCCAGCTACTACGCAGCGCATATCACATACAGCACTGCAAGAGCTTTAGAAATCTGTTTGTACAACTCTCACATCAGTAATACTCCACTGTACTAATAGTACCGTAAAGTTGTGCTGTTCAGTACCTTTCATCAGAGGATCCCAAGGGCGCTCTCACTCAAAATTAATTAAGCACCATAACTCCCTTGTTGTGCAGTTACACACAATAGCCCGATTTCATTGAGACAATGAGATTAAGTGACTTGCTCAGGGCTACACAGGAGTTTCAAGACAGCCCAGGAGAGATTCTCAGCCAGCTTTACTTGAGGATACCGCCCATGCAGAAAGGAAGCTTCATTTATCTGGATTCTTTTACCATCAAGTGTTCCTGAGTGACATTGTAGGTACTCACCTCACCAATAAGATATTTGAGACTGCTCCAGGGGATTTTATCATCATTTTGTTGGCAAGCTTTTGTCAAGTATGTGTTAAGAATTTCCATGCAGACCTAATAAAGTTGTTGGAACATGTGAGATAAGAAGATTCATAAATCATCCATACATATCCATAGCTTTTATTTAACACAGTTCTTGTTTAAAAACTAACAATCATTTCTTTCTCAAATAATCAAAAAGTTAAGCGTAAATCCTCTTAAGAAAATAAACCCATAAGAGAGGCAGTATAAACATGAGTGATTGGGAATCCGATTAATTTTTAGTGGCGAAAATTGACATTATAGAAGATTGGGAGTCTACATGAGTCCACAGCAGCAGAAAAAAATGAGGCAAAATGTTATTGTGAGAAAGGATTAAAGCTGGGTAGATTATATGTTTTCAAAAGTAATCGGAGCAACTCAAGAATATAAGAGCAGTTGTAATTATTTTCTTACCTGGAAATCAGATTCATTAAAATCATACGGGACATTCCAGCCAACCTTCCCAAACTTCCTTCTCTCCTGAACCACAGCATGGAAAAATGCCAAGACGTAGACTAAGGATTTAAAGGCAGGATGTGGGCACTGCCCTAAGGCTTCTTCGGGAATTTTGAAGTAGGTGGCTCTCATATTCAGTTTCAGACCATTAGGTGGTTCCGTCACAACCTACCAAAATAATTAGGGAAGCCAGTAACGACTGGGTAGCCTCAGGAAAATAAGCTGTAAATATATCACGCTCTCGAAGTAAGCTATACAACGCAAGCCTGAAAATTTTGAACAGCTTTCCAAATTGATATCAATATGGATTTTTTTTCTTAAGTAAAGACATGAAATAGACCTCTGAAGTTTATCAAGGTAAACACACGTATGTGAAGCGAAACTTGATACTATTTTAGAAATAGTCATGTTATTGAAAAATCATTAATATTTATCATACTTGAAGATCTAATTTATTGAACTATTACCAGTATTTTACATACTTTGGTGTGCCCTACCCATCACCGCAGTAAGACGGCTTAACAGTCTTTAATATGGCTTTACTGATGATCAAACTGAGGCAGAGCCAGCTTCCTGGCAGCTTTTTCAAAGTGCTATAAAACCTTTGCTCTCACTGCTCATGGCTAGACCTAGCAAGTGCATATTTGCAGCCTTTTAAAGATACGTTCATGCCCACTTCTCCCCACGGCAGCACTAAGCGCTGCTGGAGGTGAATACTCCAGAGCTGTCATTGATACACTAGAGCACATACTGGGTGGATCTGTCATGCCACTGCTTTCAAATCTGCGAAATAAAATGATTATGTTTACTGGACCGGTTCACCACAACACAAGTAAAGCAGCCATAGAAAAGAACATTAGCACAGCATCATGGCTTGTGCCTTCAAAATAATCAGCTCAGCTTGCTCGTGATAAATGCTGCAGCCTGAAGTAGCAGCTGGAAACCATTATCCTATTACGATGTCTGCTCCACTGGCACTATTGCCAGGTGAGACAGAGACCTCAGTTCTGCACTTCAGCATCAGGACTGACAGCACTATTTCTGTCTCTCCGCATATTCCTCACTTGCGGCGGCAGTTGAAACTAAAGAGCATTTGTCACATTTCCAGGTTTACTCACAAACCTCTACTCTGAAATAACTGCTTCAGAAAAAAAAAATGCTGAACAGCTTTCATCCAAAGGAAAAACCACCACAAGATAAACAGGATGATGAAATAAGGATTTGGTTTATAAAGACAAAAAGCTGGTACAAACAGCCCAAGACAATATGCTGCATTCAGGTCACACTCCCCCCAAAGCCAGTCCGTTCAGCTGAATAAGAGTGGCAGGACATGCCCTCCTGAGTTGGGGTTTCCCCACTGCACGCTACCTTTAAGGACTTCTGCAGTATTCCAATTGGGAAGCCCTTGGTCGGGTCAGTAGTCAGCCAGAGGCGAAAGTCTGGATGAGGCTTTGTAATTTTCTCCAGGGCCTTTTCCAGATTGATAAGCCACTTCACCAAAAGGTGACAGTTCTGCAACATTAGCCACTCTCCACGAACCACCGCATCCTCCAGCATCTGCAAAGCAATCTTGAGGGAGGGAAAAAACTGTCTGTGAGTAACACTCCCTCTATCCTGTACGCAAACTAACTCTGATGGGTTAGTGCAATGGATGTCTTCCAGCTAGCAAGCACACTCAGCCTTTTAGTTAGTTTAAATAGACTTACTGGAATGCTCCTGGCTGAGAACAGACTCTGTCCAATACCACAAGAAGTTGCTTTGAGAAGCTTTTTTTTTTAAATCTCATTAATTCCTTTTAAAATTAAAAGTCATGCAGAGCACTGAAGTATTTCAAAACAGTACAGGAGTGTGCATGGCCCAGAAGAGGGTGAAGATCAGAGCCTAGGAAATGGTGGTCTAAATGAGTCTAACAGCAGTTCTCCCACTGACTGAATTCACAGCAAATTCAGTTGGCTGCTAAGCTTTGGCCATCCCTGCCTTTGTGTCCGTAACAAAAAGGAAAGCTACAGGAAAGACAGAATGAGCAGCAGGATATTTTTTTGGTAACAAACACTGTGACTTCCAATCAAATAGTGTCCATACACAGAGACACTGATTAACCTTTGAAAGGCTGCAGAGTGACACCTTTTCAGCTCAACTATTTTTCAACAGGCGACAATATCATTCTGATTCTGAATCAGCCAATCAGCCAAATGTCTCCTTTCACATTACCGGAAAGCTGGAAAATTGTGTGCTAGGTCTGAACCACAAATAACTCCCTTTAAAATGGAGCAGGCCTTTGGAAAGGAAATTTGAACAGGCCCACAACATTAGGAGTATGATTTGCAATTCACACGTTAACTTGCTGCACACAGCACCTCCCTACCCTCTCACCAAAGTTACCTTTTCTTGGCCTTGTCCCATGGCTAGGAATTTGAGTCTATCTCCTCCAAAGCCTGTCCTCTCGGCCAGTTTCATGAGGTCACTGACGGGATCAGAGCCAGGACTTAAGATAAAAACAACTGGTGAGTATGGACTGCTCTGCTCGAAGACAGCTTCAAAGCTGATCACAGGGGGCTGCACATACCTGGTAGGAAAAGAAGCACAATAAACTGCTAATTTACACAAGAGCAGCCATCTTGTGTAAAAGATGACTTTTACACAAACATCAAAGCTTATTGCAGACTACACATGGAAATGATATGGAGACAAATCATGCTCTGTTGTTTAGGCAAATTACGAAGTCATTTACATAGTTGATTACAACTCCAGTTCCATGGGAAATACCTGAATGGTGTGGTTCAGATTTGAAAGAAGAGAGTGACTTACTTCTCACTCATTGTCAGAGTAACATAGTCCATTACTGCCCGATATAGCCTGTCCACTCGGAAACACCGTAAAAGTAGGAGTTTCTGAAAGTCTGTGAGATTGTTCTGGTACTGCATAGGGAATGGCATCTGTTCCAGAGCATCTGTACCATACCACTGGCAAGAAAAGATGGGAGACAATGCAAATGGATCAAATGGCTCTATCAATGAAATTACTAGGAAAGCAGACAAAAGCAATTTGATTAATGAGGGGGACAAGAGACACAAGAAAAACAAAGAATAAAGTCAATCAGCTGCAGAGAAATATTAAAAGATTAAGTGAATGCAAAAAGTTCGGCTTTTTCAGTTTATACTGTATGTCCAGAACACATTTGTACTTTCATTTTATGTCAAGTAATTTTATGAAGATGCAGAAAATAACATCTCAAGCAAAAAGTGTTAACAGATTGCTTACAGAAAGACTTCTTATAAAGCAAGAAGACATGGAATGAAACTAAAGGCAGAACAAAGGGAAGTCTGTGTTTGTAACTAGCCTATAGAACTCACTGCCACAAGAAGATCAAAGTACAATTTAGCGGTACAAAAAGTAACAGTGAAATGTTGACTGTTGAAATCAACAGCAAAAATTCCTCTGACTTCAACAGGGCAAATGAATCATCTAAGGCATTTGACTAGAAAATAAAAAAACCCTACACTATACCAGGAAAGATTTTTGTGTTAGTTTGGGGGTTTTTTTTTAAATAATAAGAGCTTAATTCTTCTGGAAATAAGCCAATCACTAACTGAGGTCAAGAAGAAAAGCAAGGCCTTGACAGAAAAAGCCAGTGGTGACATGCCTCCTGCCGAGTGCTATGGCACATTGCATCATACTTGAATGTTTAATACCAGAGGAAAAACAAGGAGAGAGACCAGGATTGCAGAAAAGCACGTACATTTTTCCATACATCTGGATTATTTTCCACATCATCTGGAAGAGATTCAAATTTCTCAGGAAATAGTTCAGACAAGCGAATTAGGTCTTCCCAGCCTTGATCTGGAAGCCAAGCATACGGTTTCTTTCGT
This sequence comes from Stercorarius parasiticus, assembly GCA_013396915.1. NCBI lineage: Eukaryota > Metazoa > Chordata > Aves > Charadriiformes > Stercorariidae > Stercorarius > Stercorarius parasiticus. The sequence goes on along the minus strand of VWZL01006770.1, from coordinate 56,804 downwards.
GCACTCTTCTCCAGGGAAATATTGCCTAGTCACATTCAGAAACCAGAGTGAATGTCCATGTCGTAAATTCTCCAATACATGACCACACATACAGTCCCACTGCACAGAGAAACCAACTGGAAATTTGTTTCTGGAAGCACTATAAGATTAAACTGGTCTGCTAAAGAAAAGATCGCATTTTACAAGTGCTTGCAAAAGCCAGAGTTTTATCTTTGCAAACATTTCTAAAACTATTTATACATAGTCAGAAAATAACTAAAGATTATTTTCTCAGGTAACATCCTAACAATTAGCTAATGTGAGATTTGTCAACAGCTGCAGAGAAAGATTAGCCTCGTCGCTGTTTAACAAAGTGAAAAAAATAGAAATAGCAGAATCCACAACTTTTGTAAACCAACACAGTTCAGCTATCTTCAGTGGTTTCTCTAGGTGCTAGCTAGCAAATCATATCTAGTCAAAAATCTATCTTCGAAAGATCTTTTAGCTATTTCTACATATAGCTATATATTTATATATAAATATTCACTTTACCTTTATGCATAGATATATAATTATATATAAATATTCGCTTTACCTTTCAAAAAGAACTCAAGTTCTTCTTGTGGAACTCTGCCATCAGCTTGTTCTATCTTGACAGTCATATTAAAGGAGAACAGTAACTTGTGTCTCTCAAACAAACCTACATTAAAAGGACAATATTTTCAAAGATCAGCTGCTAGAACTTGTGGAACTGCAGCAATCTTTAAATCCACATTCTGCATCTGGTCACCCCACAAAGATCAGGATGATCAAAGATGGGGCTTTGGATCAGGCTTACGGAGTCAAAACAGCATCTGTGAGCTACATCCAGGGATGGGAGATCCATAGCTGCATTTTACCATTAGTATTAAGAAAATAATTTCTTTAAAAGTTACATTGATAATATGCATAGTTTCTTCAAACAGAAACAGCAGGGAGTAAAGTGTAAATGGGGACCAATGCTGAAAACTGAACATTGTGAATTCACTGGTAACTTGCCTCTGATGTAACCCAACCGAAGGCACAGCTTTTAACGAGCATTTGCACATCACAGTATCAGCCCATCACTAAATTGCACTAACCTGTGCAGCCATAGTTATAGGTGTTGAAAGTCAGCGTATCCATGATGTTTTTTAACCTCTTCGCAAGAATAGGACTGGGCATTGATTTCCGAAGAGAGAGTCCAAAAACCTCTAAGAAGGAGACCAGTGAGTACTGATACATGATGTTGACAAGGGCCATTTCAGACAACACGGAGAATAAAATGGCCCCTCTCCTGGCAGCTGGTCTGTAGCCATCTCGAAGACGATCAATATCCACTGCTGTTGTCTCAGCCAGTTTCAGTTTTTCAATCACCTAGCCATACATTGATTTTATACACATGAAATTACTGCACTGATCCATAGTATGTGTATTATATCACAATCATCAGAGCTATTCAGTGCCTGCCTCTCTATGTTGACTCTATAGGGGATCTGGGCAGGTAACCCCAAAGTAGTAGTATGAATTGCAAAAATCAGAAGGTAGGGAAAATTAATCCCACCTTATACATTTATGAAAAGTAAAGGCAAAGATTTACACAGAATCATGGAAATACTATGGGAAAAGCCCTCTGGGGATCTTCAGTTCAACTTTCTGCCCAAAGCTGGATTATGACCACCACTAGAGCAGGTCAGCTGTGGCTTTGTCCAACTACAGCGTGAAAACCTCCAAGAATGGAGATTCTACATCCTCTCTGAGTAACAAATATCTTAATTTTTCATTTCAGGTCTGACACAATACAAGACAAAGGTTGTTTCAGAGCTAAAAGAAATATATCATGTGCTCTTTGCTTTAGAGCTGTAAACAACCCTTTGGTCCTGATAAGAACGCTTCTGAAGATAGGATTTGGTCCTCTGCTACAATAAAGTACTGCCCAACACTGAAAGATGCAACATACTCATGAGAAAACACTCCATTTCCTTTCAAACTAATTCCTAGCTTCAACAGTGAAAGATGAAGCACAATATAAAAGGAAAAATGATATTCTGTTATATCCTTCCAAAAAGCCCAGAGTTGGTACCTCAGTAGCTTTGTATTTTGTCTCTTCCAGGGTTTGCACCAAGTCCAAGTTGTCCAACATGTTTCCTGTGGAAGATGTCAGTTCCCGAAGGAGAGAGTCTTCCAGATCTTTCAGTAAGTTTCTGTTCTCGCTTGTCTCCTGGATGAGATGTTCTCTCTGCTCTTCCAATTCCCTTCTTTCAAAACCTGTGATGACGCTGAGCAACTGATCCTCCAGGCCCTTTAGTGTAACTACAGATACAACACATGTAACAAAACTTATTTCATCTCGATCATCTCACAAAACTACAGCAATGCAACAGAGTGACTTGATTAATAAGTCTAGATCTTAATTCTACCAAAGCATCCTAACCTGACAGGTGCAAGAAGAGATATTTAGGTCAGTTTCAGATTAGAAGAGAAACGTGAGAAGGATTTTCTGTTAAATCAGATGCTAAGTATAAGGGAGGCTATGAATTTTTTAGAGTTGTTTCAGACAAACACCCAGGCCCTAAACGCGCACTACAGCATAATCACTACTTTGTTACTAAATACACACTTTTGCTTACCTGTATAATTGATAACCATAGCTTTGCCAAACACAGAGGGAGAATACTTTGGGTTCGATAATTTGGTGTTCAGGTACAATCTAAAATTACTGTCATAGTCAACCTCTTTGTCACCCAGGACAATGAATGTTCGCCCCTGTGCAACTTTGATATTCTTCTCTAAGACATTGTCTATCACAGGATCAATGTATTCATCAACACCATGCAACAAGAAAGAGTTTCCATACTTTATGGCCAGTTCTAGTTGTTTAAGGAAATCTGGGTCATTAAAGGAAGCTATCTGCAAGAGAATAATGGGAAGATATTAAAAGAGAACTGATATTCAATTTGCTGAACATTATTATTTCACAATTGTTGCCAGCACTAATGAAGTTTGCTCTTTGTTGCTTTTTGTCTTTCTTCTTAGAGATGATGTAAACTGCACTGGTACAAAACAGTAGATGTGCTTTTAATTTCTGATTGGTTGAGAATAATTTCAATTTGCAATACCATGCTTCAAAGTTCAACTATGCCTCTGTTAATTGTCCTACATGAAAACTCCATCCTGGAGCATCTATAGCACAATCTACACCAGCCTTTTGGTTATACTATTTCTTCATGTACTATGGCTGGCCAAAATCCCAAACAAACTATCAGTCCTAAAGTATTGAAAGTCATGTGAACACTGATATGCACTATCTATTTTAGAGACACAATAGTCAACACATTCGTCAGTACATAATCGGTTCCCCATTCAAGGTGACAGATATTTATGCAGCTTTTAAAACAACGAGTAAGTCATCATTTATCTTTACCCTCAAGTTATTTTTTTTTTCTTTCTTCTTAATCCAATGTAACGCCTGCTGTTGTGGGTCAATACAGAGTGGGAAGCGGCTTGCATATGTTGTCAGGATGCCATTCTGGACAGAGAGCTCATCTGGAGGCAATCCTTGGGAAACCCACCTGGGAACGGAATTGATCAAATACCAGGCTGTGACAAAAACTCGATGGGAAAGCAGCACATTTCATTTGTCAGTAAAATTATGCAATTCATTGAGACACTATTTAGACACACAAGGAAACATATAGTGTATGTGATTGTGAGAACAGTGTCAAAACTCCAACTGACTCATTGTCTGAATCATTTGTAACTCCACTACTCAAAACACTGACTTGCATTTGGTGAGTAATCCTGCAGTAGTTGACATATGGGCTACTGGGCATGGGTTTAATTCCAAATTCATTGAAATAAATGAAAAGATTCCTGTTGGGCTTTGAGTTGAACACATATTATAGATAACTCCTTTAAAAATCTCCTACAAAGGTATTATATGTGTCTAGGTGCAGTAAATCTCCCTGGACTGTAAAGTACAATGGTTTGTTATAAAAATAGCCTCTTCTGCTAACCAGAAGAAAAATAATTTGTCTCCTTGCCATCTTTGAGACATGAGAGTAAAATGGGCTCTCTCTGGTAATGGCTGTGCACCTCCACCCACAATGCCAGTCCAATGCTACAGATTCAGAATTCAGACTCCCACTTCACGATTTCACGTTCAGTAATCACTGGGCTTCTTGACTGGACATACCTGCTAACCTCCACCTCATTAGTCAGGAGGCTTTCTAAGCTAAATGGTTGACTGAGAGGAATCTCTCGTGAGAGGATATCTTCTTGCCACACTTGATAGATCATTTCATTACGAAACTCCCAGCTGAATGCTCCTTCATAACTCAGAAAGGCAGCACAGAGTAGACAGTCTCCAAGCAGCTTCACCTTTCGTATTTCATAGTCCTCTAATTCCTTTGTCCACCTGATAGAATTATAAGGGAATCCTGTGTCAGTCTGTACCAGGTAGACGGGGTTTATGTGCAGAATTTCCAACTGCTGCTACTTTAGATATAGGTTGAGACAGACCCTCAAATTTACAGTCAGTTGTTCTCTCACTATTATGATGGCCACAGACACCAAGTTGATCTTAATGTTCTTCCGTTTAATCTGAGTTCACCTTTTTCTTCTGCACAAAAAATTGTTGTTATTATTTTTCAAGAGCTAATGGATGTTAGCTTAGAACAGATATTAGCCGTTCTCCGTAACAAACATCATAGGAAGTGACATTTCCAAAAATGTTTATCCCTGGCACATGATCCTCTGATGTCAAAAACGTTCCTCTTTGAATCTAGACTTACCTCTTGTTTTCAGATCTCAAGCCAAAGATGAGCTTGTCAGCAGCCTCTAATCTTCTCTGCATAATCTCTGCTTCTTCTTGTAACTGTTTGTTTTCTTTTATTGCCTCTTCATATTTTTTCCCCAAAGCTTTAAGCTCCTCCTGAATGGTAGCCAACTCGGCCTTTATCTTCTCCAGTTCACGCTTACTTAAGTAATAGTTCCGTTCTAGCCTAGCCACCTACATTACATTATGAAGGAAATATAAGAGTATGAGAGGAAAGAAGGGCTTTGGAGAGAAGTTTTAAGTTCTTAGATTTCACTTGGCTATTTCACATATTTCAAAGGGACCTGGTAATACACAGCATAAGCCAAAATAATTGGCATTGTTTCTCACCCACCTCTCCCCATCCCAAATATATACATCATGGTCTGATACTGCGGTTTCAAAGCAGATAAATCTCCTAGAGTTTTGTATCCACAAGGTATAATATTAAAGCATGTGAGCAGTCCTGCTGACATTGGAGGTCAGCAGGACTCTCATCCCATGACAAAAGAGTAGGTTTGCCTGCATAATAATAACAACAATATTAAGACCTCAAAAATAGTCAGACTCATCATCTAGTGAATATACTTGCTCAGTAGCCAGCTGTATATAATAAACTTTTCTTGAAGAAAGTATCCCAGCATCATCTGTTGGACATTAGACTTCCTTTGGTAATACAGATAACTTCCCAGTCATCATAAATCAAAAGGTCTGTGCTTAAGGGACATGGATGTTGTGTACTACTGAGCTCTGCTCTGTGCAAATGCCATGTGTTTTGAAGTCTGTTTTCAGTAGACAGCTATAAACTGTGTTTTTCTAAGCATGTTAGATTACAAAATTCCAACTGAACATGTTCCTCCCTCCTCCTTCAAGCACTGGCAGGGATGGGAACCCACATCCCAGCATCATGACACAACAAACACACAGCAATTTATAACTGAGTACCTGCTTCACTCCTACTGCAATAGCTCTCCTAAACACCTCTTTTTAAATATCTCAAAGAGGAGAAATGGGCAGTCTACAAAATTGTCAAGTGTTATTTTTTCTCATCAGGATCATGCTTCATCCTCCTCTGAGTCTGAATCTACAAACTTTACCTTTTCTCTCTTCGGCTTGACTTCTTTAACTACATCACAGTAGCTCATCACTGCATCAACAAACTTTAACATTCCCAGTCCTGCTCTGCTAACAAGTTCCATTTCATTAAAGCTAGTATTAAGATTCTTTAACAGACCTAAATGGGCAAACACAAAAATACTGCAAGTGAGTTGAATTACGGTGCAGAAATCCTCAGAGAAATAGCTTTCCCTACCAGCAATATCGAGCAATGCTGTGACAGACAATATGAAACATTTGTCAGGATATTAAAGAGACTCAGAACCTAAGATGAAGCTACTGGGCTGTAACAATACAAGCACAATATTGCTAGTGATTTCTCAAGTTCTTTCTCCGTGAAAGGCGTGCATTCAGGAGTTGATCAGCACGTCTGAGGATCATGGTTTGTTTTCTCTGCAGCAGTCAGATGCACTTTTCTTCGAAGAGCCAAATCCCCCTCTTAATGGAACTACTCTGGATTACACCCTAGTGAGCATATGCAAAGTTTGGCCCATAAGCTTTAGATACAGCTTCTCTTTTTTCCACTCTGTATACATCACATTTTAATTGCTACCACATGGATGAGATCATAATTCTACTAAGTGGATAAAAGCAGATAGCAGGCTTGCTCAGGTATACTGCTTGTTTCTTGCCTGCTCTAAACCAGAGTGTGTAAGACCCCAGCTAAGGTATAAACTGGATGTAAAACATAGCAGAAGGTCTTTGAACTCTGAAAAATCCACTCATCCCAACAGTGCAACGTCTGCAGCTTTGTGGACAGTGTTGTCTCCTTGCACGAAGTGAATCCCACCCTCCCAAATAACACTGGAAGGATTGCCACTGACATGGCTAATCACATTAAGAAGAACCTGCACTCATTCCAAGTATACAGGTCAGTAATTTACCTCGGACAGATTTCACTTGGCTCTGAGTAATTCCATCAAAATCTATCTCCATCAGGGATCGCAGGAAATTTGCCTCAGACATCATTGCTTTGGCTGTCTTCCAGTTTAATTCTTTGTAACCTCTGATTAGAAGAACACATTCCAAAACAGCCTGCACCTGCTTAGGGGGTTTTGCAAAGGATCTAGAAAACAGACGAAGAAAACAGTAGGAAAAGGAGGAGACAAAGCACATTATGCCAGACATGGGTACTTCTCGTTAAGAGAGTCATTGCAATACAGCAAGAGCTAGTACATAAGACATCCTACACAAAGTGAAAAAGATAACCCAAGCCAGACAAGAAATTATTAACTAGTCAAAAGCTCAAAACTGATTCTTGTATTCAGACAATTTGATCAATTAAATACTAAAGGATTTCAACAGTGGAAGGCAGAAAATACTGAACCATGATATTCTTCCCTAGGGCAGTGAAGCAGCTGTCCCTTGGGAGAAGCAGTGCAGGAAGAATCCAGAGATCTATAAGAGAAAGGAAGCTAAAAAAGTGTGTCAGGGAAGGATGAGACGTTGCTATTTTGGGGAGAGCCAAGGACTGGATGTGCTTTCATATCTATTCCCAAACACAAGATGTACTACAAAAACACAGGAAAAAGTTAACGGAGCAGAAAAATACATTTTCATGCTATCAAAGCATCCCTGAAAAATAATGGGTATCTGCTACTGGTATTCACACAGAATAAAAACAGAGGAGGAATGAAGGGGTTTGGACAGCCACTGATCAGGCAAAAAAGCATAGCAGTTCCTAGTCAGAGGGTAGAGAATTATGGGGAAGACATCAAATGAAGGAGTGTAAGAACAGGCTTGAGGGAAAGTCCTGGGTTAAGAATCAGGGGATTCTGTTGTGACCTCTGCACCCAGACAATTGATGCCCTGACTTTTATTCACGCACCATGCAGGTGAGAAACGTGAGGCTAAGGTTCAGACCCTGCGAACAAGGGTGTCTCAGTGAATTTCCAAGAGTTTATGGTACTGCACATCCAAATGAGTCACCTGATTTCAGTAACATCAGACTTGTCAAGCTTCTGAAGCTCCAGCTTGGCAGCTTCTAAAATAGGCATGACTTCAGCCAAAGCTGCCTCAGCAGCTGCCTTCTCCGTAGCAATCATCTTATTCTGTTCCTCTATCTCCACAGCTTTTTCTTCAGCCAGTTTTTTCTTCTCCTCAGCTAGGAATTGTAAAGGCAGGACCATTAATGGATTACTCAAATTTGTATATAGAACATATACTAATATAGATTTGGTCTTGGCTGAAAATCAGAAATTACCACCAACTTAGTACCTTTTTGTTGCTAGCTTGCCAATGTTTACAGTTCTATCACCAGGCTAGGAACACTGTTAGTGTTCCACACAAGAGCACACACAATCTCTTCTGCTCCCATGCTTCCCTCTGTTTTTCATCTAAAAGTAATTTTCTGAATCAGAAAGTCCCTTTCTTGGTAATGCCTCTTTCTCATGTTACATCCTACACCTTGGAAACGGAAAACAAGGGCAGGAGAATATAGTATTGAGTTGTGTAAAGTACTGTAGGCCAAATATATTGCAAAGATGGCAATCTGGGCAAGATAGAAGACCTACTCTTCTAGCATGACACTAGATCAGCACAGACGGAACAAGAGGGTTACCTCTAGAAGCAGCTGGAGCTCTTAGACAGTTGTGTTGGGTCAACCCAACACAATACAGACTAGGTGAGGCTTCCTTAGCCTGTAAACTACCTACCTACTTCTGTGTTTGCCGAAATCTCTTGTAATAAAGCTTCACAAGCAGCTGCTTTTTCTGCTAACACAATCTTTTGCTCAGCAAGTTTCTTGTTCAGCTCAACCAGCTGTATACTAGCTTCCTTCAGTTTAACTAAGCCCCCATCCAGCCGTTTACATTGTGCTAGGTAGAAAATAAAGAGAGAAACATTAGTGATTCATTGATTGTGTCCTGTCACACAGCAATAGACAATCTCACAGAAGATAAATACGCTTATAGATGCACTTTGTAGCAAGGCAACCTCGCTTAGCAAAGAAAAATGATTCTGAGAAATTTTTCCTTTCCTAAGCCTCCCACTCAAGATGGTGTTAATGTCACTTGAGCTGCCACATAATAATCCTGTGCCACAATTTGCTTTCTGTATTACACTGTTCATGTTTTATCCTCTTCACGTATTTCAGTGCCCACCTACTGCTTGAAAAAGAATGTCAAACCTTGAGCGAGGCTGAGCTGGTATTAGATTTAATCAGACTCTTCCCCAAGCAGGGAAGTGTCTGGTTTGGAGATTCTGACTTGGGTCAGAAAAGGACCCAAAAAAGGCACAAAGGAGAGTCCACCGTTTGACAGACAGAGTCTGAACCTCCCGATATGTGGCCAGGATATTGGTCCAATGTCAAAATCAGATGCCAGCACAGCATTTGAGATAGTACTGACAAAGTAAGTTTTGTATATGTGGGCAATATGCGGGATTCTCACCACAATTTTTAAAAAATAAAATATTTAAATCACTTATTAAAAAGTCAAAAACATCTACACAGCCTTACCTAAAATGAACTCGTTTTTCTCCTCCAGCAATTTTGAATAAGTATGGATAAAATCAAGGTAATTCTTTGGTGTGACATGGTTGCTACGTCTCAGTTTCTGCAGAAACCTCTTGCTGAATTCCCCTACAGATTCATGCACCATGACCATATGCTCAATCACTGACTTGGAGCTCTCTGACGGGATGCGTGTGCTATTTCCTAAAATTAGGCAGAAGAAATAAAAAATTTCAAAGGTTTTGGGTCTTTTTAAGAGCCTGCCTATTACCATCTTTCTTATGTACATCTAAGTCAGGCAAAAAATAGTCTTTTCAGGGGTAAAAAGCAAGATCAAGGTATAGTCAGAAGAGAACCTGGACCTCCTGGTAGGCAGGCCACATTGTCCACAGAGTCGGGAACTTGAATTTTAGCAACCTTTTGAATCTATTTGAGTAAGAAATTTCCATCCAAACCATTTTTTGATTGGAATTTTGCATCACCCGTTTAGACATAAGCATAATGGGAAATCAAATTATGAAATCTACGATGACTGCAAAGTAAAGAATATATTTCTTAGGCTACCCCAAGGGTTACTGGGTTAAAGTACTGACATTGTACTTACCGACAAAGGATTGTGCAACGGCATACAAGGCCTGGGGGGGCCAGGGCAAAAACCAGTCAATACCAGTGTTGTTTACAAGACCTTAAAATAAAAGAATAGTGTTATCTGAAAAATTCCGTTGTAAAACTAGACCCTAATCTGCCAGGCAGTCCCCTGCTTAACTTTATTTGGATCAAGAATCTGCAGGATCTGTCTTAACTCCTGCTTAGCAACAATATTTAGCACAAAGTCAACACTTCCATTATGATAGTAAACAATCAACTTTGCACCTGTGTCCTGCTAACCCCATTGTATTATTCTTTAGGCTGTACCATTCTACACGATGCAGTCATGAGCTGCAACAAGGTATTTGAATGCTTGATTTAATACTACGCATTCTTCTGTAAACTACAGAAGAGAGGCTGCAGACATAGGTTGTATATTTCCAGTTCAATGAGGATGACTAATTGATTTCTAGCTGTTCAGCTGGAAAATGAATTGATCTGGTAAATGCTAATCAATAATACCCACCGATATGTGGTAATTAACTAGAAAAAAAATCATGCACTGCACATCCTTAATCATGAAACCTGCATGGCTTCGCTTTAGCTGCCAGACATCTCTGAGTGTCCAGCGGAGATTCTCTCTCTCCTGCAAGGCAGTATTTCACAAGGAAGGGACTAAGCAGTGTATACAATTGATACCTGGGAAATTTCTGCACCACTTTCTCAGATCATCCCCAACTGGGGACATTCCCAAGACAATGTGAAGGTTGTTTGCACATTTGTTTACAAAATATTGCCAGATACTCTCTTTAGCTGGGTTCATGCCAGCTTTAGTAGCTTCATCTCCAATCTGACTTAGTATGGTGTCTTTTTCATCATCTGCAAAAAGGGCTGGCACCACTCCTGTAACATAAGGACAGAAGAATACTAGTGAGAACAACCAGTAAAAGAAAGCCATATGGCGGGGGATAGGGCAGATGAGAAACCACAGTCACAAATTTTAAACCTAGTTCTGCAAAAATGATTCTGAGTAGTTTTGAATGAACCTATTAATCTCTCTTATGCTTCTCCTTGTTTACTATCAAACCCCCATGGAAAATAGAGAGACAGTACTTAGGATGATGCAAGGGGATTTGGAGGAATGATTAATTCATTGTTGTTTGGGCTTCAGTAACATATACAAAATGTCATAAGAACATAAAGTGCTATTAACTCTGCAAAGAAAAATCTCCATTAGTCTCTACAAACCATCAGTTCACGTTTTCATTCTCTCAATCACATGGCTAATATTGCATAAGTTATGTAATGACAGACATAAGCAGAACAGGAACAGGGAAAACTAGACCAAGGAAAGGGATAAAATTTAACACATCTGTTTTCAAATCAGACTGTGTAGAAACTTCCATAGAGAGAGTAGTCACACAGTGCCAGCTGCTGCTTATTTTCAGCTGCTGCATATANGCAGTTCAGGTGAAGGCTATTAAAAAGCCAATGGGACAGGAGGTGGGTTATGTGACTAAATGCAGCTGAAGTTATACCTCAGTCTTGGAAGAAATCTGAGACTCCTGCAACATCATGATCAGCCTTCCTAGACACATATAAATGACTCTAAGAAGATGCCAAAATGCCATTATTAAGGCCAAGATCATTTCAGGTAGTACTGAAAGGTGTAACTAACTAAAGCAGCAGAGAGCACAGCGTGAAACAGTAATAGCTGGATCAAGGGTACATTTGAGATTATGAGTGACAAGTAGATACTGATTGGGAGTAACTGAGGCTGCCTGTGTCACCTGAAGTTAACATGTTGTTGATGAGTTCCAGGAAACACTCTTCTGCTACATGGGCATCTGTAAACAAGAAGACCATTGACTTGTTCTCAATACCCAGCTTCTGGTACAAATTTTTTAAATCTTCTCGGAAGTTATTTTCTCCATATCCTCGACTCAAGATGATCTCAAATACCTAAGGATGCAAACATATACTGAGAAGACACAGATGGACCCAAGACATGATGGTAACTCTAAATTTCAATTAGATTGGATCAAGGATTTTGGTTTGGCACCTATAATTGGTAAATGTGTAAGTATAAAAAAAATTATGCGTTACATTATTTTTTAAAATTACATTTGTACAATCCTGCAGGACTGCATTTTCAGAATTGCTTTATGTTCATCCTCCTTTTTTGTTCTTCCCGTCCAAGCCAACAGCCTCTTAAGAGACTGAAAGTATACGTGAGAGAGGAACATTTCCTATCTGAAATATTGCAGCATCCATCACAATGAGGTTCCTCAAGCAGCACTGGAGTGCTGCTGTAATACAGATAAGTAACAAAAGCAGTAGTTAGGGACTATTAGTTGTTCACCCCCAAATCCATCCTTGTTTTCTGTCCCCAGTGCCAAACCCCAGATTTAGGCACTGACATCTTCCTGCCCAGATCACCCATCTGGTGCTTAGACATCCAGGCGATCACCTCACCCTGTTTTTCTCTCCACAGGGAAAAGATGCCAGACTGATTTTACCTTGACTGACTGACTTCCCTTGCCCCGTTAATTTAATCCTGATCACAATGTTGCTTTCCTTGTCTTCTTTCACTGCAAAGATGCAGGGTCACTAACCTCACATCCAGCTGTATAGGCAGCTAGTCTTGTTAGAGACTGTTTTCCTGAGCCTCCCACTCCTATGAGCAGGGCATGCCCGTGATCCATCCGTATGATGCGATGTACATGGATTAAGTGCTCCAAAGCATCATCAAAAAGAACCAGATTCATTTTAACATTAACTTCATTATATTCCTCCAAAATTTCCTGCATATAAAGGTGAATGTTACTAGGAGACCACGGAACAATTAATAACATTAATAAAATAACAACCCATTTAGCAGCATTATTCCTTTCCCCTTCCTCAGGGAAAATAAACTACTGGAAAACACTGCTGACTCTGTAGCTGATCCTCAATTTTCATTACTGCAGACCCCAAATGGGTAACAGTGCACATAAAATTCTATGTGCACACAAAACCAGAACAGATTTCCTATAGTTTGAGGCAGGCTTCTGCCCATTCCTCAGGCACAGAGACAGAACCAGGCGCAGTCCCAAGCTGATGCACGCTACCTGAAAGAGAGCTTTTGCTGCATCATAGTCTTGGATATCTTCATAGATACGAGCTTCTCCTTCACTCAGTGCCATTCTAAAATCTCCAAAAAGAATAGGATCCCTCATGGCATAATCCAAGTCATCTCTGAAATTCTCTTCAATCAGGTTTTTTACATGACCTTGTACCTTCAAGTATATGAAATGAGTCAGGAAACACAACAAAGCAGATGATTCTGAATCCAGTAACTCTCAGAAGGGTGATAATGCAGATTCTTGCTCAAATACTGACTGATTTCAATGGAATACTTATGTCACTAGAAGACACAAAGACCACAGCCTCCTATTGTGTGCTATGTATGATTTAAAATGATCTAATAGGGAGTTCAAGAACCATCCAAGCCAATGAACTGCAGAAGTTTAAGAGAAGAAAGGATAAGCCTGTTAAAAGAAAAAATACCTTCTCATATATTGGTGTAAATATTATATTAATAAACCTTCCTTCACATCATTCATCGATGTCTCGCCACCAAGACTTCTCACAATATTGTAAAGCTGAATGAATGCACACATACAGAAAAGTTGCAATATAATTATTCTGAGATGTTAAAATTGAGCTGGGATTGCATCTTTCTATGTTAGAGAAGAAAGTTTTAAGCACAATAATCTGAAGCCACCTTTATCTACCTCTTTTCATCTAACCTTACATGTAAGTAAATTTTATCCAAATCCTCCCCTAATTTTCAAGGTATAAAACTGGTGTCATTCTCTCTTGTGTTTTAAGATATAATTTGGAGCATTTTCCAGTCTGCAAAACAGACAAAACTGAATGCATTGTTTAAGGACTCGACTCTTATCCTTCTTTTTCCTACTTGATTGTATAGTCACAGTCCCTCCTAAAGGAAAATACTGACTTGAGAATGAAGTAATTTCCCGAGTTTTCCCCTGCACTGCTCTCACAGTTTGTCACCTGTGCCACTGCTAAGCAATTTTCCTGGACAGGCAAACCAAGTGACACTTTCCATTCCTTCAGCAAATCTGCTCACTTAGTCTACCATACTAACATTACTTTAGAAAAGAGAACTGCATGGGCCACGTTTTAAATTAATGGAGCAACATAGTGGTTAGACAAGTCCGCAGTCTGACTGCAAGACCTGAGTGCAACAGTTGGTAATGTTGCTGTTGCAAATTAGTTGCCATAGTAATAGTCAGTGACTACTAAAAATTGAAAGAAATTACTCACCAATGCTTTGTCTGCTTCATTAATTAGCCTGTCATGGAAAACCCTCAGGCACTCATTCCTCCAAACTCTCACCATCTGGGTCACTGTTGGAAACCTACATTAACATTGGAATATCACACTGCATCAAACGAGCTGACATGATTCCTAAGGCCATATGGTTAATAACACTGACCAAAGTCTGGACTGACTTTTTTTAACTCTTTTTGGTTTTGTTCTTTTCATAAGGACAAATAAATAATTTGCTTGCATTTTTACCTCTGCATATTTTATTTATGAATGACTAATGCATCAGTGTTTGTTACCAAGACTAGGATAGGATAGGATATTTCAGTTGGAAGGGACTTAGAACGATCACCTAGTCCAACTGCCTGACCAGTTCAGGGCTAACCAAGTTAAAGCATGTTATTAAGGGCATTGTCCAAATGCCTCTTAAACACTGACAGGTTTGGTGCATCAACCACCTCTATAGGAAGCCTGTTCCAGGCTTTGACCACACTCTCAGTAAAGAAATGCTTCCCAATGTCCATTCTAAACCTCTCCTGGCACAGCTTTGAACCATTCCCACACATCCTATCACTGGATACCTGGGAGAATTACCTCATCTTCACACAGATTCATCCAGTATAAATAGCTGTAGGATCACTGAAGGCAATTCTTCAATTCTTACCTCTCTGGAGTTGTAAGAATAAGTCCATTATAGACCCTGGAAAGATCCCGCAGGTTAAAAATGTAATGGAATTTGGAAGGAGTAGGGGGTAGGTCACGAATAATCATTTTATAAAGCTCCAAAGTACACACTGTAATCTTGTCAGAGATGGCTGATACAGACTCATTAAACATCTGAAAACATGAGAAAGAAGAGGTGTTTTCATGAGACTGCCCAGAGGGAACTCAATGCTATTAAACATATTCCGCTTTCCAGCTTTTAACCCTGCTTGGTATATTTCAAATAATTGAGGGCAAACACTTTCAGAAATTCATATTGCTGTGTAGTATGAACATTATGTAGTTAAATGTTTTGGGCAGGGCCCATCTTCACTCCCAAGCCTGCACAGTGCTGAAGATATCAAACTCCATGACTGGGATTTCTACAGCACTTCCACAGCAGAAAAAATAAATTGCTCTTTTTTTTACATAATTTTTCAGTTTACTTGATAGTAATGCAGTCTACTTCATTATATTAAGTTTTTCACTGTCATTCAGGAGTTTCCTGACCTTTGCGTATTTGGTTATAAGAACCGTAACCAAATGGTTCACAGGTTTCAACCAGTGAAAAGCACCAGTTTTATAAATTATCTGCTGACTTGAAAGTTTACGTATTACTCAAGAATTTATCAAAACAATGCAAACTTATCTTCTGAGAAAGAGAAGAGGAAGGGAAAGGTTTGCATGAGGTTCTAAACTAGAAAAAAAAAAACTGATAACAGAAGATTTCAGGTCTTGTGATAACAGAAATAAATGTCTATTTAAAAATAAACGTGTTGAGCAATCTTTTAAAAACAGTGAAATTACCACGGTGTGGCCTTTCAGGATGGAGGCATAGATCAAATTCAGTGATTGCTCAGAAGGAAAAGGTATGTTAAAAACACTGAAGAGTGAGATGAATCGAGGGTCAACTTCATTCCGACCTCCTCCAGCTTTCCCCATGGCAGCAATGAAATCCAGGTCTCGAAGAAGTTTACAGTTCATCTCCTTACCACGGTCGTACATGAAACCTTTTTCTAGCAGCAGCTTCAACAAGGCAATGGGTTGCTGTGTGCCATACTCATCAACCTTTGTAATACAAGAGAGTCAAGATCTTTAGAGGACAGTACATCAGCACTTACTGCTACAGATGTGGAAATACTGTGCTCTATACTCAGGAGAACATTATAAGGACTAAGAGACACTTTGTAGAGCTTTAGCATTGATTGTGAACATTCATTCCAATGTGTCCTACGAGAAAAGTGCCTCTTCCCTGAGATAAACTAAATGCGCACATACTCTTTTGCCCTATTTGTAAAGAGAAAGGGATGGTTCCTATAGTACACAACCGGCAGCCAGTATCAGGCCAGAGAGACATGATTTAAATGGCATAAAGAAATGATCCAACAGGATCTCACTTATATATAGGACAAATATTGTAACAGACAGAAACACTCCCTACTGCAAACAAGTCCAACACTTCTAAAGATTCTAAACTGAAATCCAGTTATGGACTTACCATGAATCTCCTCAACTTGTGATTCACTGTATGAAGAGACCACATTTGTGCCACCCCAAACGTTTCTATACTACCTTGCAAACTATTGGCAGCTTACCCTTGGCATATTCATATCATCCATGAAAACAATAAGACGTTTTCCCATAGGAGGGCCATAAGTATCTTTAGTTCGTTTCTCTACGTTTGTCTCTAGGTTTCTCTGAATGTCCATTGATGTTGTACGAGAAGAGAAGTTAATTACTAGCAGCAGCTGCAAAGGGATAAGAATGGACTTTTACCTGTTCGTTTTTTAACTAGAGCATTCAAAAATATTCTTTATATTAGACTGTCAGACATACAGGAAACACTTTTACGGTCCATTTATTCACTTGAATTAAGATGACAAAGAAAAGTAATCCCATTCTTAGCACTTCAATAACATATATTTACTTTATAAAATTGAATCTACACATGGTAGAACAGAACAAAACATCTTTGATCCTGAAGGATTCTCAAATCATTCACACACTTTGGGCCTGAGCTTGCAGTTAATGTTACCAAAGTCAATATTGCTACCCACAGACTCAGGCTTCGCAATGCAAATTTAACACAAGGACAAGGGACAAAAATGCAGCTTTAAAAACAATGCCTCATACATACATTAAGGTCTTTGTTCAGATTATTTAGGAAGTTTTGTGTAGTTGCTGTTTTAGATGTACCCGATTCACCTACAAGAACAACTGGGCGTTTTATTTTTACCATCTGTTCTAGTAACCAAGTAGTGCGTGTTGTATCCACTGTAGGCACTGAAAAAGATCATGAATATGATAGTAGGTTAAAATAAAATGCAGTACAGCAGAGGGATTTATATTTATAGAACAGTGCTGGATCAGACTCTCAAGGTATTAACATGCAGTTGCACAAAGACATAATCTGAAATACCAACTCACTAACAATGTTGAAAGAAAATTTTAATGGCTCAACTATCACTTTTCAGCTTTTATCACTGGGATCTTTTCTCCCATAGATATTTTAAAAAAGAAATTATCTTCCATATAGAAGGGTCACGGACTGGTTAAGCTCCATTTAATCCCTATTTCAAGGATATAATCAGGATTTATTTGGATCATAAGCATTTTCCCAGAACTCTACAGTGATGAATTTTGTTCTGTGTGAATAGTCTGCCATTAGGAGCAACTTTAGAGATCACATAATTATCCCCTGTGTCAGTGAAGTTAACCTGTGCTTGCTGAAGTCTTACTATAAGGTAACCTGCATTAATTTGTCCTTACCTGTGAAAAGCACCTGTCACCATTAAACAGTGCTTGAAGTAACAACCAGTAACACCCTTAAGAATGCAATTTTTACCTATCGAGTACCTGAACCACAGAGCTGACGTTTTTCCTAGAGCTTCTGGTAGAGCAGACTGAACCTTCTGCTATTCTGGCTTGTAAAAGGCATTGTTAGCTCCTAATAAGCCTTATTAACTGAAACAACCTTTCCATCCTTTCCTCATTTATTACACAGTGCCGTAAATATCAACTTTATTTCTGCTAAGCTACTTTGACAAGAACATTGAAGCAATTGATTTGTGCCATCACAAGAAACTGAATGTGAGTAGATGACCTTCAGTACACAAAGAGGACATCTCATGTTGAGCCATGCACTCAGTAGTGACACATTATAAATTAAAGGCATACCATCACTGTATTTTACCTTACACTCACCTAGAATGTCAAGAAATTTCACTTGAGGCTTGTGAATATATTCAGGAACAAGTTTCATCCAAGGCACCCACTTTTTTTGAAATCCATCAAAATGGAAGTCGTACAAAGTTGGCAGCTGACCTGCAAACCATTAAGCAACTGGAGGTTTTCTAGGACACTGAAATATTTCACAAGAAAATAATCTGATTGAGATGAAAGTGAAGGATAAGATTCTGGACGAAGTTGGGCAAAAGTGCATTCTGTTTACTTGTCATTTAACCCAGTAAGGCATCAACCAAAATTCTCCTAGTCCAGCACTTGGATCATACTATCACTTTGTAAGTACCTTCCACCGGTTTTCCTTTCACATTTTATTTTTCCTTTAACTGTTTACCTCTTCAGCTCAGCATAGAAAAGTACTGTTCTGTGAGGACAGACCAATAGCTGAGAGCCATCTAGCATCAGTATCTCTACATGGTTTTCAGTGATAGTCCTTCAGAGAGCATATTTTGCAGCTAGTATAGCTAGCTGGAAGGAAGAACAATGTTCTGCCTTCACGGAAACTAACACTTTTCTAATATAATCAATGGTATTCAGACTAAATTATGACAAGATCCTACCTGGCAGCTCCCCTGGCTTAGCCAGGATGTTATCGTCATGAACAGTAGACATGCAGGAAATACGTTTAACATTTTCATCAAATTTAATTCTCCCAGCATCAAGAAGAGCAGCACCTAAGGAGGAATACAAAGCTTCCAAGAAAAAACACTCCAGAACATCAGGATCATCAGGCTGTACCACAAGTAGAGCTTCCAGCATCACACTCAACTGCACCACCTGTTGTAAAACAAGACAAAACTGTAAATAAGCTTAATATGTTTTCAGCTGTTTGAGTGTTTGCTGATCTTTTGTCCTCACAGGTGTATCTACTGATATGAGTATTAATGACAGTAGAAGAGCATTGTTAGGAACCGACTGTTTATTTTATCTCTTGGTGCTCATCACCAGCAAACTGACATTTCAGCATGGACTCTACCCCTGTGCTTTCTTTGGGAGGTTTTTACTCTCTCCATCGTTCCATTTCTTTTTAGATAAATTTTTTCAACCTTTACTCTCTATTCCTTACCATATTTAAATCTGTTTGAGGAACAATGGTCTTCAATCTTTCTCCGTGTCTGCCGTCCACAATTCCCTCTACAATCATATCAATAAGATAAGGCACATATTTTTCAAAGAGACGATTCAATTCAATTCTTTCTTGCTGAGGAACAAAAAGGACAATAATTCAGCACACAGAAACCTGGAAAGCCGATTTTTGACAGCAGAGCTTCCCACCAACACCTGGCTGACCAAGTATGATTGTTCTTGCAGGAATCACTTCTACCAAAGACAGTGTACAGTCACATGAAGAAATGTGACACTATTGTACGGAAAAACAATATTTTACTGAAAACCTGCTGGGTTTTCAGCAAGTGAGGATCTGCATTCATCTGGTGCTAGCAACTAAGTTGTCTTACTTCAGCTCCCTGTGGACCTGAGTTTTGAACCTAAATGCAAGAAACAAGGACCTAAGAAATCTCACTGTTAACTCTTTGAAGATCAGGTAAACTGATTTCTTGGTTCTTCACTTCTCAGAAATAACCAGAAGTCAGAAAAGCTAGGAAATCTCTTTAGCCCTCTGCTGCAAGCCTAGTGATTAGATCTGTTGTCAGAAAACCAGGCTGCCTTTAAGAAGCTGCTTTTTTTACAGCTGTCTACAGTTCAGTATTTAATACAGATACTCTCTGAACAAGTGCAGAAATTCCCACCTCATTTCCTCTTTCTTGGATCCACTTCTGCCAGTAGGGCTTATATTTCAGATTTTTAGGATCTACAAAGACCATTCCACAGCGGGATACCGTGGCAGGAGATGCATACTGTAAGTCACCAACCTATAAAATAATCATACAAGATAATCATACACTTAAACAAAGAACAGCCACAGTAACTGCTTTTCAAGCTTTGTAGACCCATCTGTATCTAACCCTTCCCATGTATTAAACAGTACAGTCATTACTTACCTCAAACAACAAAGCACAGTGCGACTGAAGTCTAATGCGTTCCCCATTTGCCAGGGTCAATAACTTGTTGTCATCCATGACAGAATTCATGTTTTCAACCCAGAGAGCATCCACATCTCCATCAAACAGAATGTACCTGTGGATACAGAAGTCAAGGGGCACCAACTAATCTCTGATTTTACTAACATATTTCAGAATTCAGATGTGCCATCAACGGTGTCAATGTCAGTCCAGGTGTTTTGAAGCCTCCCATTCCTTTTTGATAACTGCGTAGTTTCCATCCATCTCACTGAGGCTGGAAACTCACAGAAGACAGAAAAAGCCCTAGACACTTCCTATTTATTCAGCTTTTTGCCTTGTTTTTAATAGTGCAGTATCAAATATTTAAAATAAAACAAAATAAAATATTGATGTAAAACTCAGTATCTAAAAATAATGACAATGATTTCTAGCTGTCTACCTTCGCTCTTTCTTGTCAGTAGGCCTGTTGATACCCCGAAAAATGTTTGACAGGACTCCATCTGTCCAGTCTCGTGTGGTAGGGTCAAGGATCCCATACAGCTCAATCACACTCATAGCTTTAGGGTTCAGTGTGTAAAGTTTTGTCAATAATCCCAGCCTAGAGATACAGCAAGAAAAACAATATTAAAATGACACAATACCATCTGATATTAACCCAAGCAAATACTATGATCAGCTGTTGATCTTCTCATGACTACACAGGGCTGAATAATGCAGTCTATGCCATTTTACAACCAGATTTCCATGTATCAAATTCTATACTCACTTGTTTTGGGCCTGGCACAAAGCATTAATGACAACTGATTTGCCACCTCCAGTAGGTCCAACTACCATTGTAGTGTGACGAGTTAACATTGTCTCATACATCTGAACTACTTTATCCACCTGAAAAATAAACATTGATTCAATAGACTGCTGTCCCTAATTACTCTATGGACAAGACCAGCAGCTGGTCTATATCAATTAAGCTTTCCTCGAGCCACTCCAGAGTGCAGCAATGCATATCCAGCCTAATGTTTACAATAAGAAATTAACGTTTTTTTATACCTGGTCTGGTAAAACAACATAACCCCCTTCTTCCAGCACTTGTTCTACAGCATCGTTAAAGTTAGGATAGCGAACTCGAGGGCAATCCAGGCCAGGAAACAGGTCAGAGATTAGGCCAAGGAAGAGAGGTACATCTTCAAACACAAATTTAGGAAGATTCATATCTCGTAGAGCTCTCATCAATACAACTTCCTAGAAAAAACATAGTAAAATCAATCTTTACCAAATAGTTAACCAATTATCTTATATGTAGTAACTTCAAATATCTCTAAAATCTATTGCCTGATCACTTCAGTACAGCTTTGAGAATGTTTTCTTGGCATCAGTTACTAGTGGAAACAAAGGTTATTTTATAAGGATTAAGCAGACCAATAGCTAAAAATAACACACTGCCTTTTTCTACCATATTAACCAAATGCCAAATGGCTGGAGTGGCCCACACCACAGCTTCCCTGATTTGATGTTAAAATAACAAACTGTTTTAAGAATATACCCAAGTTCTGTAGTCCCCTTGAGAGCATCATTTAGACCCCAACTTCCTGCCAACCTGCAATGTGCATCTGTATATAACTTCATAGGAGAGTTTCCTTCAGTGTCTCCAAGTTTTTAAGAAGAAATTTGAATAAGAATTTTCCAGGCAACTGGATATCACAACCGTACATATAGAAATAAAAAATATGTGTAAAAGAAAGCCATAAAAAGCAATGCAGTATTCAAAAATTTTCATTTATAAGTATACTGTAGTATTTGAGCTACACAATTAATCACTGCATGACTGGAGCACTTGCTGTTCAAAAACTAGCTTTTGCTATTCATCCAGAGACATTCATCTGGCTATTTGCATTCTGGACTTAACAAGAAGTAAAATACCTCATTTTCTACAGATTTCTCTACTTTGACTTGAGTTCTGATGGTGACTTGCTGGCACAGGGCATGATGAAATTCAATAATAACAAAATGAAATAATACAACAAATAAAACCAGTGCTCCTATTTCCGACAAACTACAGCAGACATGTAAATACATCCTCTTCCTAAGGAAAAAGATGATCTACCCACAGTAACTAAGTAGCATATCTACCTCACTGAGGTCTGCTGATCCTCTTTTCAGTTCTCCAGCCATCACCAACACTGACTTAAGGGCTCGCAGTCCAAAATCATAATGATGTTGTTTAGAAAGTTGTTCCTTTGCCAGCTTGTATAGCACTGTCATCTTTTTGGCAAGCATCTGTTTGAGATTTAAGTTAGTGAATCACAAACATGTAAGTCGCAACTAAACACTGGCCATGCATACATGGGTGTGTACATGGGTATGGGTAGCGATAAAATCTTCTTACCTTTGCCATAAGGAATCCTTCAGAAAAGAGCATGATTTCACAGATTTGCTGAAGATCTGGTACAATAACAACCACAGGCCTGAACAAAGCTTTTACAGACTCAGGGAGCTCAGTCCGGCCAGCGTAACCAGGATTCATTGTAATAAAAATGCCCATTCGGCTGTCGAGGGTAATTTCCTGTCCTCCAAACTAAAGGCATAAGAAAACGTTATAACAATGTGTATTTGGAATTGAAACAAATAGTACTATTTGCTCAAAGAGAAAACCAGCAATACTGGGGCACCCACTTAGGACAACACGTTAAAACACTTAGCTTTAAGTAGTCATCCAGATACATTCATCCCACCATTTGTATGTTGCATATAAACATCAAGACATTTCACACTTCTCCACCAAATTCTCTGTCTGAGGGTTTTGAATTTCAACAAACATGAGTAAATAAAGCCTGAGAACCCACATCAAGTTAAGTTACTCCTCTCCCTAATTATTACTGTACTATTATCCCATTTACTTACTATTATCCTATTTAGCTTACTTTTATCCCACTTCACAAATGAAGAACCTAGAAAAGGATTAGGAAATCAAGAAGGATTTAACAACTCTGAAACTGAGAGTAGATACTTGGGAGTTTGAAATGTTCAGCACAAATGAATTACAGAAAAAGTATCTAATGATGGGGTCTAACTCTGAATCTTGGCCTCATAAACAACATCAGCCTTCACAATTACTCTTTTTAACATTTTTACCTGAAATGTTTTCAACTTATTCATTAAAGCATTTCGAATAGTCTGAATCTGAGAAGAAATGACTGAAAGCACGGAAGCATCGATACGATTGAATTCATCAAAGCATCCCCATGCTCCACATTGGGCGAGACCAGAGAAAATTTTACCAACTGCCTAATAAGAACAAGAAAAACATCTCAGCAATGAATATATAAAACATTCAGCATCAGCAAATTTTGGAGTATGCTAAAACTCTTAATGACTGGGTAAAAACTCTGGATTTTTCCATATGCAGGAGCTAGCAATCTGTCATAACGTCTTGCAATGATTATTTGCCAAGAGCTTAAACACGTATCATATAGTCATTGCTCCTCTGCTTGAAAGCACCTGAAATTCCTTCAAGAATTTATTCAAAATAGACATTTTTAACTATATTGCATTATCAATCAGCATGGTATCTCTAAGGGAGGCACATATTCAGAAGTTCAGAATATGTCCTTATCCTAGGCACTGAAAAAGAGTAGTAACTGGCACTTTATCAGAGAACACAGATCTTTAACTCTTACTTTGAAATCCATGCCTTCTCCGCAGTTTGTCACTACACACAGCAAACCCAGTGCTTTGGCCAGATCCTTGGTTGTTTCCGTTTTTCCTGTACCTGCTGGCCCTGCTGGTGCTCCTCCCAAAAACATTGATAAAGCCTTCGGAGACAGATGAAAAAGCAAAGCAAAGCTTGGATTACATTTATATTAGGTTAGTAGCAAAATCACAAATGAACCATTGGGTACAAAAAGCCTTAAATTCTATCTGTGAATGCATTCTATATTATCTTTGATGCAATCAGGTTAGAAGGACATCACAATTATTTTCAAACATACTAGCCTTCGCATTGATATCTAGGAGGTAACAGAAAGTGGCAATAAAACAACCATGTGATTGCCTAGAAGTGTATTTTAAAAGGGTTTGTTAGTAAAAATCTCCTTGCACATATACCTGTGTGAGTGTAAGATAAATACGATCTGTAAGAGGGGTGATCACAAGACGTCCATTCAAACCCATATACTCATAACCGTATGAAAACGTGCCTGTGCACTGCCTCACGCTCAGTTCATCTGGCTCTCGGTCCCAGTAAAAACGCAGCTGGCTTTCCCATTCAAACTCCTGAGCCTGCAGAATGCTACACAAGAGAGACTGGCTCACATGAGGTAAAAGGATGGAAATACAATTTATGCATTTGGTATTTTTTCAATAGGTTGGGGGGCGGTGTTTACCTGTCTCTTACAAATGTATCAACAATGTCTCTGGCGTGAACATCAATAATGAGAACAGTGTTGTATTTTTTCCTGTCATTTTTGCTCAAAGGCATCGTAATGCGTGTAACCAGGTCATCAATTTGTCTATGCATTTTTTTCGCATAAAGTTTCATTGCCTGTTTTTCTCCCTTCTTCACTTTCCAAAAGACATCCTCTACCTCCCAAGTCCACCACACCTGATTAGCAGCCAGCACCATCATGCCTTGGTAGAGTAACATCCAATCGACTCTATGGGAAATACATATAGTGAGGAAGTCTGAGTAACTCTTTATTCTAAGTAACTGATCAGGATAGGAAAAGAGAAAAAAAAAGTAAAAAGAAAAAAAAAAGACGTTCCTCCTATTTCAGCAACAACTACAACATGAGCCAAAGTTTACAGAGATGTAGAGAATTCTATCAAGGTATGCGGTAGTATTTCAAAAGCCTAGGAAATACTCTGATATTCCATGTGTAAAGATTGCCAAGTGGAATTCATAGTGAGCAAAACATGCTGCGCACACAACAGGAAAAATAAAAACTCAAGACTTAGGAAATTACATACGATAGATAACACAATTTTTTCTGGTCAGTTAAAATACCGCATATGCATGTATTCGTATCCCTCCACATACAGAAATACAGGCTAAATTGTGAAAAAATTTAAAAATTAAGTCTTTATTTTTCTATATCACTACAGGCTCATAATAACATATAAGGTATTTATGTTATCCCTGACACATTGTTTCACCTGCTTCTGTCTTCACAGTATCGAAAAATAGCTTCCTTAGTAAGGAGTCTGTTCGTTCGTCTCATTTCTTGTAGCACTGCTGTCATCCAATTCTCCACTCTGCCTTCTGCAGCTACAGCCTGCCGGAACTCCATCACCTCCCCCTCAGCTGATATCATGGCTGTTGCAATCTTCTTATCACCATCACCATCCTGAAATCTCAGGGAGGCTATGTTATCATACATCTGAAATGCACCAACAAAGAAACTCAACGGCATTCTACAAACAAAGTTTCAAAGATTTAAGTGTATCTAGCCCCCCCATTTAATCTTGAAAGAAGACTTCATGGACTCTAAATTAGAGAAATGGATGTGACTATAAGTAATCAAATACAAATACTGATAGCTCAGCAGCCCAATTGCAGAGTAAATAAGCAGATGATCTGGCCCAAATTACATTGGGGTTTTTTTCTAGAAAATAAAGATCTATCAGGAGCCACAGGAAGGTTCTTTAATGATCAGTCATTCCAGTGCATCTTGAATGTTCCTCTACAAACGTTCCTCTACTGTAACTGCTGCTGGCTAGTATGAGAGCCAGGAGAGACTATTGATCAGATTTGATTTAATTAGTCAGAAGCTTCTTCAAGATGCTGCCAGGGTGCTCTTTGTATGCAATAAATACTAGCGCACCCTTAACAGCATGTACAGTATAGTCTGTTAAACTTTTTAAAGCACCTAAAAGCACAAGGCACTATGGAAAACCAGACATTGCACCTTTATCATGTGTTCCTGGACACAAAGTGGGTTACTGCTGCCAAGGATACTAAGCAACTCCTCATCAGATATAAA
Organism: Stercorarius parasiticus; assembly: GCA_013396915.1. Taxonomy (NCBI): domain Eukaryota; kingdom Metazoa; phylum Chordata; class Aves; order Charadriiformes; family Stercorariidae; genus Stercorarius; species Stercorarius parasiticus. The sequence goes on along the minus strand of VWZL01006770.1, from coordinate 30,560 downwards.
GAAAAATCTTGGGAAAGCATTTCTCTTGGAATCCAAATAATCATTCAAGCTTTTCTGACATTTCTCCAGCACATCATTTATATGATGGAGGTCTGATAGGCGATTTGGGGCTTCACAGCATTTTTTTATTGTTGGTTCTTTTACAGTTTCCTCCATTATCTATATAGGGAGAAAAGAAAGTTTAGAAATACTGAGCAGCAATGGACTATACTAAATTATATTTAGCTAGTGACAAAGCACACAGGTAGCACAGCAGTATAGGTTCTTGCAGAAGTGAATTAGGCAATTTTAAGTATGGTTTCCTATTGCTGCAGTGCTATATGAACCCAGGACAAACATGAAGATAGTATGCTTTCAAAGCTGAGAGTGTGGAGATACTACTGTAAAAGCAAGTGTAAGCAAGACAAGCCTGTATCCTAAGTTATGCAAGCATAAGCATATACCTGACTTGGCTGCCGTATACAGTGGAACTTCAAGTGAAGGACAAACATGGCATTTCAGAATCACAATACTATCTCAATTTAGCGGATGGGAAAAAGAAAAGTAAGCCATATTCATATTGGGAATATGTGTTCAGTTTGGGAACAGTGGCATTATACCTGTAAAGCCTTTTTAGCATGTATGTAGGTCCTCAGCCTATAGAAACACAACTAAGCTTCTTATCATGGTAAAGGTAAAAAGATGTATCCAATGAAAGGAAAAAGGGATTCGGCCTGCCCAGTACTGCCAGCCGAGGAGCACACCTCTGCCCAGCTCAGTTAAATCAGGAGAAATCTTCTGTGTATGACAGATGTGAAGTAAAACACCAGAGTTCCTGGGTTCCCCAATCTCATATTCAATTCATTATAACATACCATTCTCAGTGTTACCAATGACATAGAAGACTACAGCTAACTATGAAACTGGAAGTAAAATGCACTAAATAATTATGCTGATCACAAGTGAAGTCAGTTACTTGCCTTTTTAAACATCCTGTCTACGCTGTCAAATATTTTGGCTTCCTCTGGAAGCTGTGATCTGATATCTCCACCAATAAAGATGCTCTCCAGGTACATCCATTTTCTCTGAACCACCATCCAGATCTAAGACACAAATGTTACCATCAAAGGAAAAAAACAAAACAATAGAAAACTCTGATTATAAATAATAAACATTAATTATTTAGTCCAGCACTTTCCTCCCTACCTCAATTACTTCACCAATCAATGACAGAGTTTTTTCCCAGTGGTGAACAGTTGAAAGGAAAGGACCCACAAATCGACTGCTCAAAACACTCTGAAGATTGACATTGTTGTCATCAAGAATCTCTAAAATTTCATCTACAGATCCAAGAATAAAGCCTCGCTTCTCAGTGCCTTTGAAGTACATTTGTACAGTGAATTTCAGGTGTTCCCATGTTTCCACTATTTCCTTCACACCCTGCATGTGAGCATAAAAAGGTGCACATTTTAGTCTTCAAAAACTAGAGAACTACAATCTTAGCATAAAAATGAAATCAATTAATTCAGCAAAATTTTTGCACAGATTCTCTAACTCCAGTTTATAAAGAAGGGTCTATTTCAAAATATCATGATAGAAACAGAATAGATCCTCCTTCAGATCATTTTTCCTAGGCCAAACTTGCTTATTGTAACAACAAAAATCCAATATACTGTTGCCAAAGCTAAAATAGGTGGGATTCTGTGCCACATGGTAGCTTATTAACAGAGCTATTGATCTTAGTTGCCATCAGTTACATTATACATCCCTGAAGATGGCTGAACTTGCTGTCATGGCAATACAAAAATCTCATATAAAACATAGACTGTTGTCAGCTTTTTAGCTGACATCTTTTTAGTTTTATTAAGACTTTTTACATTACCTTCTCAATGCTAAGTTCCTTAACAGCAGTTCCGACTATTTCACTGATAACATCTGAGTGTCTGTGAAGTTCCATAGCAAACATATTCTCCAAAGTGAATGTTGCTGGTGCCATTTCAAAACTTGTTCCTGTTTTCTCCATAAGGTCTTGCCAATGCCTGTTTTAAATTGACACATCAACAATTGTACCAACCGACATGACACAGTAAAAATGAAAACAACTGTAATTTAATATATAATAATTAAACCATGTTTAGCTCTCTACTATTTAAACAAGAACTAGTATTTTGAATACATAAAGTATCCTAGTCATCGTAGTCACCTTGCATGCTATTACACAAGTTCATTAAGCAGGAAGTGAAGTTTCAAGCTGCAGGACGTGGCATGACCCCAGAAACTGAAATTAAAAGTTCTAACAAAACAAACAAAATCTTCCTATATATAGAAAATGGATTAAATAAATCAAAGCAAACCTTTCTCTTAAAGCTTCGTTTTTCAAATCAAGCAACAAAGGAATGGAGTCTCGAAATGCCTTCATTTTTGCTTCCAAGTGAAAGGCTACTGGCATACTGCGGACTTTTTTGGGCAGCTTTCGAAGGGCTTTAAGAAATCCTTCGATTCCCTCCTGAAGAAACTGGACATTGAGGTTTTTCCAGAGTGTCTGAGACCATTCCTTTTTAGCTGCCTGGGAATAAGGTCATCAGTAGGAAAAAAATCATGTTTCCTTTTAGTTCTGACCAAAAAAAAAATAAAAATCTTTCCACTACAGTAGGATCTAGAGATCAGAGTCCGGATGCGGACGTAATTGTATTAACATTTTACAAACAGAGAAAGAGACAGGTTCATGACCAAGACAGATTCATAGCCAAACACAACCAGTTGTATAAGAAATAATCAAAAGGAAATATGGAGAACGGGAAAAGCACCCTTAAGAGCATACTTTACAGGGCATTTTAATTTTGGAAAAATAAAACTTATTAAAAATCATTAAGATCAATTAAAGCCTGAGATACCCATTGTCACCTGTACACATACTATATCCAAAAGTAGTTCCACTGAAATGATCAGGAGACTTGTGCAGTAAAATGCCACACAATAATTATTAGGAGTGGGTGGAGGTCTGTTCCTATCTGATTAGAGTATGTGTTTGGCCTACTATGGATACATTGTTAGTCCTGTACTAACATCATTAAAATCATTTCATGGTGATAGTCGATTATAGGTCAGAGCTTATTTCATGCAACGGCTTAGAACAGAGTTGATAGTAACTACAGGATGGACAATGCAGCCTCTTCTCTACCTCACCTTTTCTGTATGTATGTGCATGAATACGTGTGTGTGTGTTTATACACAGTGTAATACTTACTCTTTGTAATTCATAAATTTCATAGATCTGCTTTAGACCTTTCATATCATTCTGTGCTTTCATCAAGTCAGGGTACACTGTAACTGGCATGTCAAAAAGTTTCTCAACACTGCCCAATTCCTGATGAATTTTTTCCAGTTTTTCCACTTCTTCTTCAAAAATGGCCATGAGTTCCAGTCCTGGGAAAGGAAAGGAATTTTTCTAGATAAACAATCCCAGGGATCATGAGGAATAAATAAGACAGCATTTGCATATAGTCTGCAGAAGTTAATAGTACTAAAAATGTCACATTCCTGGTTGATCAGTTTGCATGTTAATAAGGAAAGCACAATTTTCTTTCTTACATAAAATTTGAAGAATTGTCCGAAGACTAATATTTTTAAGACATCACTTTACACGCATTAATGCATTTACCTTTATCAAGATCTTCCCCAACAGCACCGGGCCCCTCGGTCATGAACTTATGGAAGAAATCTTCTATCTCTTTGTTGTAGTCTTCAATTTGTTGCTCTGTAATCTAAAGAGAACAGCGTTTAAATTGTTTTCCTTTCCATTTCTGATTTTTTTTCAGTATTAATTACAAGTACTACCTTCATGAATGTCCTTTTTATGCCTCCAAGGTTGTGATCAACTTCTGATGCTTCAAAGAAGAGAGCCTCCCACTTTTCCCTAATCTTGTCGGCCATTTCTTGCTCTTCTTTAGCTACCTAAAACAAAACAAGTAACATGTCTCACAAGAAATGATTAGTTACAAGAAAGTGAGGAATATGTGCTCACATTATAAATTTGTAAAACACAAAACAAGCATTGAAGTTATCTGAATCAGATTTAAACACATGCAGTGTGTCCATTTTAAAGTGGAAATACTGTTTTGAGAAGGGGGTTTGGACTATACAATCTCCAGACATCCCTTCTAACCTCAGTAATACTGTGATTCTGTAAAATGTCTCACAAGGAAAACATTTATTCATTCATATGTGAGGCATTTGTGTCCCTAGCTCAAATCTGAAGTGTTTTATGAGATAAGGCGTAACATACACTTACTGGAATATTGTACATGGCAAGAGTTCGGTATCTCTCCCAGACGTCCAAATATTTCAGTTCCACATTGAAGGACATGCCTTTGATCTCTGCAATTGTGTGAAGGACAATTCTCAGATCTTCCAGGGAATCTGGAGGTCTCTTAAGACTCTCTGATAAGCTCTGTAAAAAGTAAAAATATTTTCCAGAAGCAACACTGACAAAGCAATTAGGCAGAATTATAATTATTAGTCAAATACAAGTAAATATTATGCAGATGCATTTTCATTTTTAATCTATGTAATAAATATAACAGAGAGAGAGGGAAAAAAAATCAACAAAAAGTAAACCCCAGTACAGAAGGGATGTTTTTGCTACAACAAAATCGAAGTTGCAAACAGCAGTTTAAAGGGAACTTCAGAATCACCAGTATGAACCTTTTGCCAATACAGGAGTGAGAAAGTCATGGGTTTTCATGTTACTACTCTCTCCTGTTTCCCAGCTACAGAGAGGGAGAGCTCACCTCTTTACATATGACATACCAGAATACACCAGATATAGTTTCAATCAATTTGGAGCGTGGTTCAGATCGTCACCTCCTACTCCATGCTAGCTACATCAGACAACAGGAATTGAAAACACCCACCTGAATTTCCTCCTGAAGACAGAAGAGTTCCTCTCTTGCAGACTCATTAAGCAACTTTCCAAGTGAAATCACCCAGCCTCTAGCATTCTCCTGCACTGTGTAGACTAAAGGAGCCAGCTGAAGCCTGATACATTGCTCGTCTTTAGTCAATGGCTGTTGAGTCACTTCTTGAGCTACCTTCATATAGAACTGCAACTGTTCATCAAAGATGATACAAGCAGGCTTTTCTGCAGCTAACCTCTCCATGACTACGCCTTTGTCTAATTTCCACAGCAGTTGGTACCTCTTCCATTGCTTCAAATACTTGCTGAGAGAAACCAGGAGTTTGTGGACATTCTGAGTAATGAGAACAGCCTGTTCAATTATCAGAGGGTTCTGGGAGACATCGCTGTAAAAGCTGAAAGTGATAACTTCATCTTCCTCGACATGCTGAGGAGGGCATTCAATACATGTACCATGCATCCATCGTACAAAATGCTAGAGTTTTCAAGACAGGGTTGAAAAACAGTTACTTTGTAGAGAGTAATTTTAATCAAATCATTCATAGAATCACAGAATCACTTAAGATGATCGAGTCCAACCATAAACCTAACACTGCCAAGTCCACCATTAAACCATGTCCCTAAGTGCCACATCTACACATCTTTTGAATACCTCCAGGGATGGTGACACCACCAATTCCCTGGGCAGCCTGTTCCAACGCTTGATAACCATTTCAGTGAAGAAATTAATCATTATTTAGGAGACTATGTAGGAAGTGGTGTGAATGATTTCTCAAATCAATTGTTTTTCTGACAGCAAGAAAAGAGATTACATTTCCCCATAAACTTGAGAGAACAGTTAATTTCATCCTAACAAAACCTTTCCATGCACTACTCACTCTGCTTTTAAAATCTCCACTGAGTAACAACGTATCACGAACACAGAGAAACAGGTATTAGATCAAAAAGACTGGATGCAGCAGTGGAGCAGAACAGCAAAACTGAGCACAGGAAGCACACTTAATCTAAATTTATTCGTTTCAGGTGACACCTGAAATCATTTCTCCATCATCACAGGGCAGGAACACTGCCACAATATTTGGCATCTTTTCTGGGAAGCAGTTCAATGTGAACATACTTATGCAGGGAAATACTGCCACATCTTTGCCAGCAAGCTAGATATTTCATCTGCTGTAAACCTGGTGTCCTAGATGTGTCCTAGGTGCCCTTCTCCCAACGTTTTCTGAACTGGTTTTCTGCTGCTTTTGAGAAGAGCTGTGATATAGAGAAGGCTACTCACATTTCTTATTCCAACAGCTTATTCATACATCAGAAAGCAACATCTGCAGTGCAATCTGAAAACCATTTCCTTCTGATGTATGCTGATTTATAGAACCAAATCATGTTCTTACACTGGCAAAACTGCTGAAAAGTAATAAATAATTTTGCCTGAGTAAAAATTGCATGAAGCTTTACGGCAATTTTTTTCCTTTGTCATCAGTTTGTAAAATTAGGACGGTCTGTAAAATTAGAACAATGTACTGGATATTTTGATTTCAAGATAAAGCAATATGAATCTTCTCTATGACACATGTGCTTTCCCAAACATAAAGCAAGATTAATTCATTATAATCATAAGCAAACTCTGGCAACAAGTAAATTTTTATCAAAAATCACCTTAGTGACCTCAACACAGTCTCGGATACATTGCACAGCCATTTTGTCAATCTCACTGGCACTAGGTTGCAAGACTATCTCAGAAACAGATAAAATAGCTTCTGTTTGGAACAGTGGCACATTTGCAAGAACAGCTGCATTGAAAGCCTGCAAATTCCTGGGAAAAGAAAAAAATCATGTCAAAGATAGTAATAATCAGGTGCTGCCCGCCATGGAAATGCCCAACAGATACTGCAATTATCAGGTATGTGCTTAGTCAGTTACCACCAATTTCAGCTGGAAACACTGATGTGTTTCAGAGCAAAATTGTCCCACTAATACTGATTTAATGCAAAAGGTTGACTAGCTAAAAGAAGCTATTGGAAGGAATAAATGGGGATACCCTGGTGCAAAAGGACCCTGTGACTATGGTCAACCCTATCGCAAGAGTCCAGCCAAGAAAGCACAATGAAGCTTCAGAAGTCAGTTGAGCATGGACCAGATTATAAAGACATGGATCATGAGAAGAAGAGATGGCTGGGAAGCTTTTATAACTCTGTAATGCTCTATGGTAATAATATATTCTTTATAATATAAGCCTTTATAATACCTTGCTACAGGAACCTCCTTGGCCCTAGCTGCTGCCGAAGAGGTAAAAGTAAAATCCAACAAACCTTTGTTCTTTTACTGGTGTCTCCTGCATTACAGGGATACGCCTGGCACCCCGACACCAAGTACTCAAAATTGTATTCTTTAGTAAAACAAAACCTTGATTTTAAAAATAAACCAAGGAAATGCAACTACACGCACTGCAGAAAATGTATCTTATTTCTCTCTTCTGCCAACAACATGCTAATATCCATTTTCTAAGAATTTGGGTTTCTCCTGTATCTTCTTGTCAGTTCTCCATTCTTCACAGGAAAAAACAGTACAAATACAAATCTGTCTCAAAATGCAAATCCCTGAGGTGTTCAAACTCAAAAAATCAGCATACACACTCATCAACAGATCCAGAAAAAAATGAAGATGAAAGACTGAAAATCCATTAAAGCTAACAATTGACTTACTTCACAATTAACTGTGTCAACACTTGATAAATCCTGTTTTCCCAGTATGCATAATAGGAAGTTAATTTTGGAGATTTGCCACTGTTCGTATTGGCAACTCGTCCTTCCACTTTCATTAGCAGTTGTGGAATTGTAGAATACTTTCTAACCATGTGTGTCACATCTTTTGCTCTTTCACACTTAACATACTCAAAAAATTCTTTCACTTCTACAAAAGATACAAAAAATAGCGTCATTAGCTGCAAAAGACCTAACAGACTTGCATACTGGAATAATTAGCTGGGCTTTATTTGTGAACATGAAATTGATCTTGTATAGTGATAAAAAATATCGTCACTTATTAATGCTTAATTTATTAATATTTCAGCCCTCTGATTTTATATGGATTCAATTATTTAATAGCAACCATTAGATGGGAAAGTAATCTTTTTAAGACTTACAAAGCATTGAAAGTAATTTGATCCATCACCCACTCACTCAAGTGACAGGGAGACCTGGGAGACAATTGCCTCACTGCAGTTTCCATCTGAGGAAACCAGTTCAGTTCAGATGGCCCAAAAGGGAGCTGACGCTCCATGCAGATTGCAGCTCTAAGGCTATACTACTGCATACAAGAAGGATCAAGGGAAAGCTAGGGGAAAAATGATCAAAAGCAAGGTAGACACAAGCCAAATGATCTATTTGTCTCATGGGCACCGTCACATTCAGGGTACTAAATCTCTGCTTGTGCTTCCTCTGTTACACCATGAAATACTGCTGTAACTAGTTTTGATAACAATTAAAAGATCATGGCAACTAAAAATGCAAAGTAGCAGACAGAGCAAAATAAAATATCACAGAGCTTGGAAATGAAAACATAAAGACTTACTAGGAAGTTCATCACCATTTTTTGAAAGTGGAAACTTAAAGAGATTTATTGATTCTATGAACAGAAGTGTGTTGTTTATGTCTTCAGAGTTATTATGAATCTGATGGACGAGTGATTCAAACTTCCTGATGGCTCGTGTACATCGGACAATAAAGTCACCAATACCTTGAAATAAATCACAACCATTTGGGTTTTTTTATTCCAACAATGCATTAAAATTGCCACAACCAGATGTGTTTTTTCTCTGAGAATTAACTGATGCTCTGCAGAAAGACGTTAGACGATTTCTCACCTAATCCTTCATCTATCTCCCCTACAGCTGTTATCTAAGAGTCTCTATCCATTTCCACTCAGTGTTTTAGACATAATAAAAACATAAGAAATACCCTCCCAGATCAGAGTCTGTCTAACCTACTGTTCTGACTGTGGCAATAGGATGTACCATTTAGGGATACATTGCTGTCATATGACATAAAAAAAAAAAGATTGCAGAATTGAAGAAATCTTTTAACTGAAAATCAGTAGCAATATCTAAAATAGTATCTCCATTACCTAAGGAGTTCCACTTGAGTCTTCTGTGCCCTGATTTGAATACTCTCCAGAGTTCTTGAATATGGTCATCAAGAAGTTTGGTTTCTGCTTCATTCATTGTTTCCATTAATTTGTGATAGCGACCCAGCATGTTTTTCAATCCATTTGTATACCTAAGGAGTGTAAGAAACACAACAACAACAAAATATAACATCATGATTTTCTGGAAATACAGCTCTCAGATCAAAGAGCAGATCACTTCCATCATTCCATTCAGACTTCCATATAAAGCAAAATGTGCAGAAATAACCACTGAATATGTATTGATTATAAATGCAATTTGTTTCCTATTGAAAACAAAAGAAAAATTGCATATGGCTCCAATAGTAGCTAGAGAAACCTCTTCTGCCCCAACTCAGAAAAAGTTTTTAAAACAGCTCCGTTTGAAGCATGTAACTCAACAGGCAAACTTTAAAATCCTGTTAGGGCTCTTATCAGCATACCTGTGTGCTAAATGCCTGTCATAATTTAGGCAAAAGTGACTTATCCAAAGCTGCACAAGAAGAAAGCGGCAGTGAGTTTAAATGTTAGTTGAAATCTAAATGGCACTAACAATTCATTGCAAAACAAATTACTTTCGTTGGTTTTTCTCAGATTTTTCCAGGTTTTTCTCAGATGTTCATTTGTATGACATAGTCCTACAGGGTGAAGGATGCAGACAGTGCCAGAGAAAAGCTTATTAGTGCAACATGGCCATTAGTCATTTTACCCTTAAAAAAAGTCACTAAGAGCTCTCATATTTCCAAAACTTCATGACTCAAGGCCCTTTCTGGTTTGGAGTGAAATCATTTGAAACACTGACATAAATCTGTATGCAAACAGATACTCTGTTACAGCCTTACCTAAGATATTTGTCTTCCTGTAATGCCACGTATCTTGCTATTTCTGGGACTGGAAACCCTAGTTGTTCCATGTACTTTGTTTCAGTGATAATCTCTTGGAGTACGGGAGAAAAATTCACTATAAAGCGGACACTTTCCTTTGTGGTGATAGGCTCCTCTGTCACAGAGCTCTACAACACAAGAAAGAGCAGCAGAAAGGAGAGGAAGACCAAACTTACAATGCAACAAAAAGGTTAGCTTTGGTCTTTTCCAACCTGAATGATTCTACGATTCTGTGATAAGGCAGTAGGCAAAAGTCAGAATGGCTGACATTCAGAGCTTGTGGAAATGCCTTTAAAATTCGGTAACAACCTCAGCATTCTAGTTTCAGAAATTATACACAAATACCTCTTCCCTGAAAGCTGATTACAAGAAACAAACCAAATCACTGCTGTTTACATACAGCTGCAACCAGTTACAACAGAAATCCCAGTGGAAGTTCATAGTCAGACAAAACTTTAGTTAGAACAGGATTTTGCATGATCTCTGCTGGGAACCTACCTCTTCCTAATCTCAGTCACAAGTTTTGTTGTAATGTCCCGAAGACATTGCACCAAAACACAAAAATGAACAGGAATTGCAGCACAGAAGAGAACACAAAGAAACAACATTCACCCATTTCATTTGCCAGGTCATTCAGCAACTGCGTCTTATAAAGGACAACAAACAATTCTGAGCTCAGAACTTTTAAAATTTTCCTTTCAAAAACTGTTTAAAATATTATTATTAGAAAAATATCACTGACCATCAGATAGGTTTCAGTTCTTCCTTATAGAGAAGTCTGCTATACTATCTTCCTGTATCTCACCTGCTCAAAAGCCTCCGAATTGACATGGGTTGCAGCTCCACCAGTGACAACAGTGAGAAGATTATTTTTCAATAGCAGTGGGAGTATCTGTTCTGTCCCATCTCTCCAGTGATTGTATTTTTGATCTTCATACTCTTTCATCCTCTTGGCCACTTGAAGATATATTTGTTTTACCTAGAAAGGAAAATTCTACATAACTAATTTTAAAGACCATGACAAATGTTCGACTAACTTGCCTTAATATGCTGTCTTAATATGGTTTCTTATTTTTATTAGATGAGAGGGCAAATAATGCCTTGTAATTAATACAGGTGATGGAGAATTTAGGCTCTTGAATTCAGTCATTGATTCTGTCACTGTCTCTCTGGACAACAGTGGGAAGGTCCCAACTAGATTTTCACATTTAACATGGCTTGCTGTGTGCAAAGACATTCTTGGAACTTCACCTCACACAAGAGCACCTCCACATCTTAAGAAAAAGAATATGAAGAAAGTATTTCTTCCTTCATTAAATATCAAAAAACTAACATACTTCCTTTCCACGTTCACTAGCAAGCAACCCCTCTACTTCTTGAAATCGAATAATAGTGTGTTTGATCCGATAGAAAAGGGATCGGGACCAGTATATTGCTCCAGCCACTGGAGGCTGATTCTTGTACAAAGGTGGATCCTTCAAGTTCTGCACAAAGATTTGCTTAACATTTTCGACCTAGAAGAGAATGAAATATTGCAAAGAATCATTTCTCCACTTGCTTGTCCATGGCTAGTATCTAACCTGACACACAGTACAAGCTCTGAAGCTAATTCCAGCAGCAGGATAAAAACAATTTATTTTTTTTCCCCATCATCTCTTGTTTGTATTAATTGCATTACAGAGAATGTCTTCCTTTCTATATCCAGTGGAAATGCTATTGTGGCCGTGCTTTCTGTAAGATTACATTTAATTGTTAAACTCAACATTCTTTGAAATATCAAGAAAATTGCTGTGACGTGAAAAGCTTTCCAATATACAGTCTTCAACATGTCAGGAATTATTTCTGCCTTTACGGTTGATCTCTGACACCTTTTGGTCATACCATGAACTTGTCCATCACAAAAAAGCTGTAAGGTGTGAAAGATGTATTTTCTCAGGAAGGACTACTGTTGAACTACTGTTCGCAAGGTAAAGGAATAGCCACAAGCCTTGTTACGTTCAGAGTACATGCAAACATCTTTCAGTTCCCATACAGTGCCACATATATACAGATATGCACATCCATTTCAGCAAATTAACTATACTATTTCTCCAATAGGCTCCAAAAAAGTGAGAGCAATTATTATGTTTATTTCGTAAAACTTGTCAGTCTTTCAGGTAGTAAAGGACACTACGGTATTTAGACATATACACAGATTTAAGAATGTCACTAGGTAAAGAGCTTCATGTACTACATAAGAAATTCTTAAATTAAATACCTCTTTACAGTATTGGTCCAAAATATCATTGAACTTCATCATCATCTGCTTATTAATGGTTTCACGAGAGCGGATGTGTTTGAAGTTTAAGAGCATGTCAAACGCAGCTTCTGCTGATCGAAGGGTCTTAAAGGATTCATCAATAAAGTTTTTGGTATCTTCTTCAATAACCTAAACAAAGGAAGAAGGCAAAGAAATGCTATCATTTAGAGACTCACCTTGCAAAACCAAGAAAAGAAGGCAAAATGAAAAGACTTTTTTATAAGAATGGTCAAGCATATTTTTACTATTTTTTGTCTTATAAATTACTACAAACTGATGGCTTTTCAGTAAGCTGCAGGAAATTAATGTCAACTAATATGTTTGCTGGGCAGGTATATAAATGGCAAAAACCATCATAACAATTTGTACTTTGTCGGTATTCTTAGCTGAGGGGTGAAGGACTGAATGAAACCAGAAAAGGAAATTTTACTTCTTTGTAGGACATGATTGAGACGTGTCAGTACATGAGTACAGGGAGGTCATATATATCCTCAGTTCATCCTGTAGGGATTCTGCCAATGAACAAAAAGCGTGCTTCACCATTTTCATGATAAAGTGAAACTATAAACAAAACCAACTTGGAAACAGAATACTGACTTTAAAAAATGGTCGAATTCCTCACATTTTCATTTACATATTTATTTATATACTCTTTTCTTTTGCAAACTTACATTTTCTTTAAATGAAAACATTGATATTCTAGAAGGAATCTGTATATAAGACGTAATGAGGGGGATCACAGTATGTGGTACTTACTGAAACTTCTTCTTTAAATTCTTCCATAATTAATTTCCAGTCATGTGCATTTTCAATGCTAAAAAGATCAAAAGTCAGTTCTTCCATAGGACTAGTTAGTGCATTTACTGCTCTCACTAGATCATCAACACGCTTTGGATCCCCTGTGACAGCTTTCAGTTCAGGACCAAATACATTGTAAAACTCTTCAGTGATCTGTTAATTCAGAAGAACATACCAGAAAACTGTATTTTTAATCGTTCATGTGTTATCTTGCAATTGATATATGGATTCATATATGGTCAAATTTTATATCATAGTATACTTAAATGGTTATTTTATCTAAAATTATTTCTTTAAGATAGCAACCCATGAAAACTGCAAATCTGTGAAACAGTTGTTACAAGTCTGTATGTTCATAACAGCAATGTACACAGTAATGTCTTTTCTCAACCAGTACCTTGAGAAGAGTTATTTTGTCTCAAACATTAAGTTCCATTTTGTTGGAATCAAAGGCACTGCTCAGGTCTTACACACAAAACTACCCACAAAACTAAAAGCTGCTAACATTTCAACAACTACGATACAAAATAATCTCCTCTATGGAACAAGACACTGATCACACAATCCCGTTATTTATTGTTTATATTACTACCTGCAAAATATCACACAGATCTTGACAGACTGAAGCCACATAATCTGTTTTTTCAAATAAACGTTTTCGGTCAAATTCCCAGTGTTGCTCTCTTCCTGATGTTTCAATTTGGGCACGAACAGCAAAATAACATTTCTTCCATTGTTCAAGAGTGCTTTTGGCTTCTGCTATTTTCTTTTTTGCAGCAGCTCTATCTTCTCTATTAATCAAATCAAAACAGTTAAGATACTATAGATAAAAGGACTATAGATAGAAAACTATATCTCAACTGGATTAATATACCCTGGTGTAGCAGCTTCTAATTATAAAAGATCTAAGCAAAACTTAAAACTGTGAGGTCTTAATTTTTAATATGACTGATTTTGAAAGGAGATATTATTTCAGTACTGATTTTGATTATATTTCTGTCACTTTTTTATCACTATAATTCTATTGGGTTTATTAATTTACGTCCTTTCTAGACAAAAGAGGGCAAGCACCGATTTCTTCAGGGCCGATTCAATAATTCATGAAAATTACAAAATTAATTGACTTTTAATTGACCTTCTAATACAATTTCAGATAGTGAAAAATGATGAAACCTGTTTGATTAAAGTGTTATCTACTGCACTTCCTGTAAGACAAGCAAAGTTTTCAATCAATACAGCCCAGTTAAACAGGAACCCAGTACTTACTTAAACAGCGTGTGTAAATCCACAACTTTGTACACTCTTTTTGAAAGTTCCCATGCAATTCGTTCCATGAGTGGTACCATCCGTTCATCCTTGTTGTAATGCCGCGAGATAACCCATATCATTCTCAAGGCATTCATCAGTGAAGGAATTGTATCCAAAACAACATGAAATCCAGTGCCATATGTTAAATTCTATTAAATTTATTATAAATATTGTGAATAAGATGTCATTAAAATATACAGATACATATTATATAAACCAATTTTTTTTCTATAGATACCCAAAGTTAAGAAAGTCTGTCACATTATAAAATAAATTACTCAGTCAAGGCAACACCTTGGTGCCCAAGTAACACACTTGGTTAAGGATGCGCAAATCTGCATCGATTCTCCAAATGCTTTTTAGATCCTGTCTCATTAATATTCTCTTTTCTGTAAAAGATATCCCAAGACTGGTTTTGGCTTAACTCTTTATTTGGATGTTTGGATGATGTTCAATAAAGCTTAAAAATTGAGACATCAGCTGTAGTCAGTGATAGAAGCTACCTCAAAAATGGAATAAAGGAATCTTTATTTTCCCCAATTCAGCTATGCTAACAAATTTTCCCAAGCCTGTGATTTACAAACGAAGCTCTACACAGCTCTGGGCTTCTGCTTTCAGTTATTAGAACAACTGTCACTCAAACAAAATAAGCAAGCCTTTTTTTTATTAACTATAAAAAAGGTAGAGTATATCTTGATTGTTGATAAAAAGTAAAAAATAAACAACAGATGATTGTGTCAACAGAGAAACCAAACTCAGGTAACTACAGTTAAAACTTCACGAAGTCTTCTTAAGGATACATACCTTCAAATGGCGTTCAAGAGTTGAAAGAAACTTAACATTATCCAGAGCTTCCACATGACGTTTTCTGAGGTCTCTTAAGACTATCTGTAAATCTCCAGCATGCTTAGATTCAGCTTCCTGTAATATTGCCAAGACTTTTTGCACTTCTGGAAGCTTTGTCTGTTCAGTAAGAGCACTTAAAGTATCATTTCTTTCATGCCAAAGGTTAACTTCTGCAAGTGGACCATCACCCTACAAGTAATGTGGAATAAAATAAAAATTCTAAATTGCTGTTACACAAGAGTGAAAACCTATAACCAAGACTATATTTGTTCCTTCTTTTCAATATGCTGTATGCTGAGAAAACCCTGA
This sequence comes from Stercorarius parasiticus, assembly GCA_013396915.1. Classification (NCBI taxonomy): domain Eukaryota; kingdom Metazoa; phylum Chordata; class Aves; order Charadriiformes; family Stercorariidae; genus Stercorarius; species Stercorarius parasiticus. The sequence goes on along the minus strand of VWZL01006770.1, from coordinate 15,061 downwards.
CATGGTTCAACCATGCAAAAAAAACAGACAGAAGAAGATCCTTGAAATCAAAAGTTTCACACACACTGAAGGGAACTGTTCACCGGGAATATATCCCTGAGTTGAAGCTGGAGAGTCCATGCTTGCAAAAGCTTATGCACAAGTAACTTTGTAGACATTAAATACCACAGTATGTCAATGGTATTGCTCATATGTGTAAGTGTTTGCAGAATCAGAACCTTACAATTGTATTTTTTTTTGTTTGAGACAGGACTTTTTTCAAGCAAAAATATAGTTGTGTATTTAAAAAAAACATCACTGCAGCTTTTAATACTGCATGGCTATCTTTAGAAGAGTGCAGATACCAAAAGTGCCTTAGTTTTCCACAGTTATCCTGTGTGGGTAGGATCTGCAGTGAGTTACTTTATATTCTATTTATATTCTATTTCCCAGAGTCACACTGTTCCTCACTACTTTTGTTCTACCTTACATCAATTAGTAAATGGCTTTCCAACAATCAAACACGAAGATGGACTAAAAATGAGCACAAACCACTCAAAGAGATTCTTGGGGGGAAATGACGTAGTGTTTCCAGGAATAAAAGAAGCTTGGTGTTATAGGCAACATTACCTGTGGAACCTTCTTCAGTTGTTCCTGTAGAGCTGTGGATATTAATTTCTGCCAGGTCATTGCATAAATTTCCAGAGCTTCAACTACTTCTGGAACTGTGGCAAGAGCAGTCACTTCTCTGTCTAGATTTATAGTTGGCATCTCCAGTTTAATATTTCCTATTGGAAAAAAAGGCACATTAACTGTCTTGTTCCATCAGCATTAGCGAAGTAACATCACTGAAATGGCTTATGCCTTCCATCTTGTTAGCTACTGGATGATAGGTAACATAGCGCCTGCTCTGCCTATTTGAGAATACGTCAAAAAACATCCAGTTGCTTCACAGTTAACACAGTGCAAAGAAAGATATATTCCTAGAAATACATTAAAAGCTCTTAGTTTTCAAGCCTTAACCCAATCTCTAACTATTAAGAATTAGGTTTAGGGCTTTGCTGAAGACGATTGATAATCTGCCTATCGTAGGCCACTACGCTCCCCTTCTTAGTGTCATGACAGTAGCCTCTGTCAGACAAGGGATGCTAAACAACACGTGAAGGTCTCATTCGCTCTACCACTTTCTATACCCTGCTATGGCCTGAGTCCCCTGAACATTGGTAAGCAATGAGGCATTTTACCTTCTCTCCTGTTCTTACTCCAGGCTGTTTGAAAGACTATCACTGATTTCATCCATTTCTCCGTACTGCCTGCTATGCTTCAGGGCAGTAAAAATACTACTGTTATCAACAAAGAGAAACTTTCATCAGGTCTGGAGCTTCCCCAGAAACTGTATGTATTTATTATTCTATATAAAGCCATTCCTAGGTGAACCTCTTTCTACTGTCATGTACTCTAAAAACCACAGTGGTGGCTTAGGCAGAATACTCACCTTCAGTTTGTTGTGTAGTCTGCTGAGTAACACTTAGGAGTTTTTGCCTGCTCATTTGAATCTCATTCCTCATCTGAATATTACAGTATTCCACAAGCTGTTCTTTCTTTTCTGCAAACTCAGTTGTGGGTAAATTCCTTTTTTCAGAATCTGTGTTTTCGCTATCTGGATGAAAGGAAGTTTCCTCAATCTGCTGCTGACTATAGGAGACAGCTGGTGAAAATGTCTATAATTCAAACAGGTGCCACAGATTAGATGGTTCATATTAAAAAAGAAAATAAAAGTCAGCTTACTAGCAATTCATTAAGCAATGGATCGTTGTTCTAAAATTTAATTTAAGTGCATGTCCTTCCATTTCACCTCTTTAGCATCATTCTCTCTACCTCAAGTCCTGCAGGGGAATAGCTCCAGCATGCTTTACAAAAGTCTATCAGCACAAAAATAGAGGTATCTGGTGTCACACTCTTAAATGTTTCTCATATAGGGCCAGACAATTAAATAATGCCCATCTCCACATCTTCACAAAAAACTGGGAAACAAAATATCAAATAAGGGTTAACAAAAACTTCATTTTGACATATGAAGGTCACTCATCAAATACTAGTATTTCTTATGCATGGTTCATATTGTCAACAGAATACTAAATAGGCAAGTCACTCATAGAAACACTCAAGACTCCATATATAAAAGCTGTTACACATTTACCTGTGAGATGGCATTCTTTAGCATCAAAAGAGTATCATCAGTCAGTAAACCAAACTTTATCACTTTAGGAAGAACCTCATTAGCTTCACTCAGGTCATTAGGTTCAGCAACTCTTTCTAAACAGTATACAAACAATTAGCATAAACCTAATTATTTTATACAGAAAGCATAAAGTCCTTTCCATAATAAGTTGCAGCTCCAATAAAACAAACACTCAAGTGTTATCATCTGACTCTAAGTCTTTACAATCCAGCCTTATACTTAGGAAATAGTTTTCTGTTCAAACAAAACAGAGGTCTTGATTTGAACTCATATTCTACAGACAGACCAGGAAAATCTTGCACAGAACCGCCATAAAATGACCAAATACATTATCATAATTTTATTTTTTTCTCAATTGTCTTGTTTCTAGAAAAACTGAAACTAACAGGCACATACAAAATATTTAGCAGCTTCAAACAACACATGTTGCTGCTTGGTGAGCCCACATAAATGCTTATGCTGGGGCCAGTCTCTGGCACTAAATTAGACGTAACATACTGTTGATTGTTCCTGGACACAGGTGTGAAAATACCTGTTTGCTTTAGTGTAGAACGTGTTTCCTATAGGACTAGAGCCAGATACTGAGATCTGATTACAACCTGAACCAGAGCTACTCCAGATGCTGGAATAAATATCGGAATAAAACATGCTGCTGTTGTGTATCAGAATTTGAGTCAGGTCAGGAAGTCTGATAACCCAGTTGTGCTTATCACTACCTTATTGTGTAACTTTCACATACAGCTCCTCATCCTCCAAACACCATACACAGTTCTAGCAGTCGTAGTAACTAAATATTCTTAGTTCCTCTGAGTGCAGCATGAAAGCTTCATCCTTGATGGTAAAACGTGGGAGATAGGTAACCTCCCATAAATTTCATATGAAGAGCACTCCTGATTCCTGGTTCTACTCTGAGAGTATTTGTACCCAGTCAATTAATCTGGATATGCACTATCCCGAATCCCTGTCACCATCACCTTTTCTCAATGTGAAGTAAAGTTCAATGTGACACTGAAAATGCTGAGCCTGCAGCTATTCAGGGCACATACCTTTGGCGTCTCTCAGAAAATATACAGTAAAATCTGATACAAATTCTTTGGGAATTTCATCAAGAGCCACGCAGAGATACAGTTTGTCAACTTTCTGTTCTTGTAGCTGAAACAGAAAATAAAAAGGAAGTATGACTATTACTGTTTGCTGCCACGTTTCTTAACAGCAAGAAAACGTTTGCCTGCTGTTAGCAATAGGACAGAATCATTAGTTTAACTCCATTATCTTCACATTGTTGCCCAAGTAAACTACTAACATAAATTAAATGTTAAAAAAACACTCAGCTAACAGTAAAAGTCATCAGCTTTAGAAACAATGTTGATTTCCAGACCAACAGGACTAAGAGCATTAGTGCCTGAAACATAAGAAAGCACTTAAATGCCTGCCCCCCCGTGCCTTTCTGAGAACGTGCAAGCACATACTCCCCTTCCACCTGCATCTCAGTCATACACCAATTCTAGTTAGAAACCCCAGACTCCATCCTGACCATCTAATTAGGTAAAAGACTTGAGGTACAAAAGCCTTTGTTCACTGTTCCTTACATGCTTCTCCCACCGTGTCTTTAGCTAGCAATTATTCTAACTGCAACTTTTCTTTTCCAAGCAACTCTGGGAATAGCTAATGTGGTGCCTGAGTAACTCTCTGCTGCATTTTCTCACCAAAAGTCAGCATTTTGCCAAGCAAATTACCTTTGCAATCTCTTGTCAGTCAATGTCAGAGCCTGTGGCAGACGCCACAGGCCACTGCTTTTGAATGGAAATTCCTGTTCTCGTAAAATGTTCTGTTCTGCTCTGAGTACTTGCTCTGCACTGTACCTCCTTAACTTGCCTGCCAGTTTTACTGAAAGAGTTGCATCAGAAAACCAGCATCTTCATATCCACAAAAGAACAGAGTGAAATACAACACTTACCTGTGGTGTGTGTTCCATACCATCGGTTGTAGATCTTTGCTCCAGTTTACTCAATTCAGACCCTCTAGAGAGAGAGAACAGGTGACCTGACACACTTTCATTGTCTGTAGGTTGTAGAGGGGATGCCTTGCCTTTTTCAGTCACCCCTAGGAAAGAATAACATGAGAACTCAATTAAAAAACAGGTATTCCATGTATATAAGATGGATCCTTCCAATTTTCTTCTCAAAGTAAATGACTGAGCGTTTTCTTCCATCTTCATCATCACCTTTCAACAATCAGCCATCAAAACCTGGTGTTAATCGTACATTTTCCCATAGGACAGCACTATTGCTGAAGAACTGAATCCAAATATACAAGTCACTACACTGCATTCCACAGGTAACTGGGCTTTATTTAGAATATCCTTACCAGCATTTTCCAACACAATTGATCTTTTAAGACAAAATAAGTAGGTTAACACATTTCAAGGTGAAACCACTTTGTAAAAGGAAATGCAAACAATTAAGGGTTTTGTCATGACACATCTACGATGTGGAAAATGTTTATAGTTATGTCATGCCCAAGAGGTGATGGTGAAGACACTGTAACACAGGAACAACTGCATGAATTCCAGGGCCAGTCAAGAATTTCAAACTTTATTTCATACTGTCTTTCAGAAGGTGCACCATGTCTTCTTCCCCTTTCAGCACAGGCTTCTGGACACTTAAAAGAAGTGCAAAAAAGTATAGTTGCATCCCCAACTGGATCCTTTGTGTGCTGGTATTATTATCAAGCAATAAATAATTCTCCCTGTCTTACTGCTTTTAAGCTTTAATCTGCAGCATCGCAGCTGCCTCTGTTCAGAGGTGCAGAGTGGGAGGCTGAATTGTATCATTCTTTAGTCTACTTACACCCACACCAGGCTTCAGCACTTAACTTCCGTTGTCCTATCTTTTTTGCACAGTATGAATAAAATTCTTTTATGGATATAAAATATCAGGCCATGACTCTTCGCTTCTGCAAGTAACTGTTTCAGAAGCTTGTAGACGTTACATAGACACTGACAGCAGAGAAGAAAATGGAATCTCTGAGACATAGAAAACCATTGCTCTCTTCCGACACCCTTTCTATCACTTTTCCTTCATTTTTTCCAATTTTTTTGTGAAAGGCTTTTCTGCAATACTGTGGTTAAAGTACTAGACCTATCTTAACTCTTTACAGGGTCACTTTTATTCTCAATAAACTACACCAGAATAAAGAGAAGAGCTTGCAACTCTCCAGGGGAATGAATTAATTCCTACTAAACGGAACATACTAGTTTTATTTATTTTCATAAAATTAATCTCCAGGGATCTGAAATTACAAAGCCAGTAAAAGACATCACAGACAAAGACTGGATAGAAGATCTGTGCTTGTGGGTTGGTTTTGTTCACCCCAGTCTCTTTCTTTCCACCTGTTTGGAAAAGATGAAAGGGCCAAACTAGGATAGGTTTCTTTCAAAGGAACATCCTGAGGGAGAAGGTCCTGAGAAAAATTTAATTAGCCACACTGCCCAGGACACTATCCACAAAATCAGATCTACTTTTCTGGGAAAAGAAGCTGTTGGTGTTACAGATACAGCTGGATCTGCTCAAGAGAGCCATATTAGCTAGTCACATTTAGCCCCCACAGCAGTATGGCCTGCAACGACTACACTTTGGCCGCTCAAACCACCTACTTCCTTCCAATGCCACAGAGGAGGCTGTTTCAGTCAACTGCTCAGGAAGGAGGTTATCTGGGCCTTCCTCCTGCTGCTCGTCTGCAAACTTGTCTGTGTCACCTGTGCCTGCACACACACAAAATGGCAGGAAAGCATGACAGAACCACTCCACAGCAGGGAGGGTGCAAATCCCACCAAGGCACAACTAGAGAGGAGAAAGGTCATGGAAATGGGTGGGATAAAAGGGGTTCAGGAGGACTGGACACAGCCCAAGGGAAAAGCAGGGAAAGGGGTAAGGTAACGGGGCTAGGGCTCAGGAGATGGGACAAACTAGGGCTTGAGGGAGGGGGAAACAGGGAGTTGGGGAGGGAAGGTCAGAGCGAAGGGGCGTTTGGTCAGGCAGTGCCCGGGGGAGGGCTGTGCAGGCCGGGCCCTCACCCACTGCCTCCTCGCCGTCCTGGCCGCCCTGCTCGGCCCACAGCAGCAGCAGCGTCGCGCCCGCCTCCCTCTCAACGTCCCCCTCCTCGGGCCCGCGGTCGAAAAAGAGCAGCACAGCCCGTCCCTCCTCGCCGTCGCCGCGGTTCAGCAGCTCCTCGAATGGCGCCGGATCGGTCAGCCCCAGGACGGCGAGCGCTCGGTCCCGCAGCCACTGCACCCGCACATCGTCCAGGATCATGGCGGCGACCCCCGGGGCCCGACCGACGCCTCCCGGTGGCCACGGCAACGGCCCGGGGCGGAGCGATGGCCGCCGCCCGCCCAACGCCCGCCTGAGGAGGCCGCCTCGCGCTTCCCACCGCCCCTCAGGGGCGGTCCGTTACCTCGGCCCCGGAGCGAGATGGGGCGCGGCGCAGCGGGAGGGGAGGGCCGGCCGGGGTGCGCAGGCCCGGCCGCCCGCTCCAGCGCTGCCAGGGGGAGAGAAAGGGCTAGGGACAAATGTAAGGGCCCACTCCGAACTGTGCAAACGAGGTTTTATTCATAAGTAGTATGAAACTCATGCTGTTCTGATGGCACAGGTGTTAAAACATTATGGTAATATCCCCATTTTTACATCGATACAAAAAATAATACAAAACGACCCCTTTCTGCCTATTCGGTATGAACTTTGGTCAACAACATCAGGTAAGTACACCGTATATACGTGTGTGTCCTTACAGCCAAACGTAAACGGGGATCGAGGCCAATCCTTCATTCCCTGTGCAAAAGTTACTCCTACGAGCAGAAACTCTGCATGTAAAAATGGAACCTAGGATGAAAATGTCTAGTAGGCAGTTTGGTTCTCCTATTTGTGTCCTCACCCAGGCACTGCAAGGCTTTTTCCGACACTTTTACCCATCACGGTCAGGGCCAGCAAGGGGCTGCATACACCGGCTTTGCAGAATGGATCAGAAAGCACCTCACCACAGGGAAATAAGAGGGATAAAGCTTCCAGTCTCCACTTCTAAGCCTGCTGCCTTCTATAGCATTAAGTATCACTGTGGCTTCTGAAAGGTTGAAGTAGTAACTCCAGGCAGAACTCTGAATAATGGGTTAACATTTTCGGTGCAATTTTAAATATAGCCAAAAAAGAGCACACTGCATTGCTATGTATAAATTTACATTTCATAATCCTTCTGGAATAGATACTGAAAACATACATTGTTTCAGTTGCATTGCTGAATTGTTCCCAAAGTGCATGAGAGAGGAGCTTGCTTAAGTATGTGATTAGTAATGAATGTTTAGTTATAATGAAAAGTCTTTCAGATAAAAGTAATCATTCAAGAAAATTAACAGCCTCAACAAAAAACACGCTTACACTGGTTTTAGGACAAGCAGTAACAACTTTTTTTTTTTTAAAGAATAAAATTAATTTACAACATTAGTTTATCAAGAAAAATGTACATTTTATGTCTATATACTTTACAAGATGCTCCAGATCTGCTATGCATTTCTATTGGAGGTATATATTACAGAATTATTTGGCTGCATTATAAGGCAATCAGTGAAAAACACTTTGTCCTACAAGAAACCATTCATAGGTGAGATCCAATCACGATTACTTGCAGACAATTCCAAACATTTCTGCTGACAGCAACCAAACTATGCCGTATCATCTTTATTAAAATGTAAAGAAACGTGCTTAAAAGAGAAAGGCGTAAACTTGTATCCTCCACCAGAGTAGAATTTGTTCTGAAATTCCACCCTAAAATGAGACAAAAAAACCAAAACAGAATCTGTAAATTAATCCAAAATGAGCAGCTGTCAAGGGATAGAACTGTGCAACACAAGAGGCTAAACAAAACCAGTCCTAATCCTGTCACTTAGGCTTCCTGTGCTCCTATTTAACCTTCCTGTCACAGACTCAGGCAAATGTCTTGGTTCTCAGAGACCCAAACACACCGACATTGTGCTGTAATGGCTCATTCCTCACTTCTTACTAATTTGTTTTTGAGTTAGTTGCGGTTAATTGTTTTGCAAATAAACAATATCATGAGGACAATACTCTGTAATGCATATAGCTCTGCCTCACATGTTTTTATACTATATATCTGCCTTTTCTTATACTGTAAATTTCATCAGGTTTCAAACTAAACATTTTCTGGATCCACTCCAATGTGCAGAGCTGGTGAGACTAAGAAAGGATTAAAATACTTAAGGGTTGGCAACCCCACTTTAGCAAAAGTTTTGGTCACTAATATAAATCACACTGAAGCCTTTCAGTGATATAATCAGATTGAAATTAAAAATACTTATCCATGTTACTAATATTCTACAGTACGAAAAGCTGCAATACTATAAATCAAATGTGCTCATAGTTTGCACCAAAATAAACTCTGAATGTGAGAGAGGTTAATATACATCATAAGCCAATATAATATTTGAATTTACTGAAAATATTCCAGAGGAACAATCACATTCAACTAACAAGCCATGTATTTAATATGATTGAATAAATCTATTACAGTAGCATGAGGCTGTTGAATTTTACACTTTTCTTTTTAATAAGGCACCTAATATTCTGACACAAAAATTCCTTGTAAACAAGCCAGTACATGCTAAAGTAGTATAAGGAAAAAATGAACTTACCAGTGAAGTCGTATAGCATGGAGAAAAGCAGAAAGCCCCTCCATGACCAAAAGAATAAAAACCGTTAGCACAGCAAAAAAGGCTAGAACAGGGACTAGCAGTAAAACACCATATGTTGTATCCACACGAAGACCCACTCTCATCACCATTTGCCATAGAACTTCTGATAACTCTATTAAAAAAAAGTTTTTAATTTATTAATGTTTATACTGCATACATTCACCCAGTGAGCTACTCTAACTGACCTGTATTCTAGTTTAAACAATATTATGGGATCTGCTGAACATGGCAACCCTTAAACCCAGTTAGTTGTCCCCCTCCTCCCCCGAAACATTTTAAGGTACCAGTTTCAAAATCAGATCTACTGATGGCAATATTTTACACTGTGACACCATTAGCAAGAGCATAAATACCTTCCAAACTGGTCAATCAATGGGAAATAGGAAATGGTACTTCAACTGTTGATATGCTATTATGTGAGGTAGCACTGTGCTCAGATAATCAGCCTTTTTACAACACAGAACAATCAATGAAGAAAATTACTAGGTTCCAAACAATAATTCACAATTTTAGCTTGGGGGCTTCCCATAGATCATGATTAGTTTAAAAAGGGAACTTTTTTAAATTAAGAAAAAGATAATTTCATAGTAGTATCACTTCAACAGGCCAGCCCCCCTCTAACCAGCATTAAAAAAAATCAAGACAGATGAAAAAAAAACCCAACAAACAAAAAAACCCCCACTTACGCGCATGAGCAAGACTTAATGCCCAGAGTCGCAGATAAGAGGCTGTATTAGAAATACATCCTAGACAGTATTCAATGGTATGAATTGCTTGATTCATAAAGACATCTGCAAAATTAAACTAAAATAGGAAAACACATTGTGAGAGAACAAAAATATTCATCTGCAAATCTTAATATACATGGAAGAAAAATTCCATTAAAGGGTAATAACATTGATTTCATATCAAGTAAAAAAAAAAGATCTGCTATGTTTAAGTTCTTATTACAAAGACATTAAAAAAAATAAACAGATGCTAGAGCTTTCCAGTTATTTTCCCCAATTACTTTGTTGATAGATAGAAGCAAATGCAATTTATGCTTTCCACAAGGAACATGATCTAATACTTGAAAAGTCTAAGTAGTAAAACCAGTTATGGTTCTAATTCCCATTCTATTGATGTTGTAAGTTTACAATGTCAATTTTTGCATCTTTAAACCCAAGATTAATTATTAGTAATGCTAGTGATTAACTGTGTTAATACTGTAAACTAAATATACGTACTTGTTGCTAACACAGAATTACAAGACTAATATTACTGCAAGTTTCAACATTTACTTTGCATGGAACTACGACCCATTTTATTTAAGCAAACAATTCTTGCATTTTCTATACATAAGAAGTAAGAGTCTGCTACCCCAGTGAAGCAAGTACTACACGTAGTCTGCACATTGGGAAGCAATAGCTAAGGACTAGGAATGCAGCTCATGTCTCCCAACCCCCATTAGCAATAATCCTCATCACAAGATGTAATTTGCAGACATAAAAAGACTTCTGTCTGGATGAAAGGCCAAGATTAATTAACAGGAAGGTGGGCAGTCATCCTCTTGCCTTAATTTTAAGAATCCATAAAAGCATACAAATTTAAAGATTTTTATCCCATTCTTCCATTTAAGAAAAACTGTAGTCTTAGATGCAAATAAATCATCTAAGCAAAGAACTCTTCCTGTTCTCCACTTCAGAAAGACTGTGGTTTACTGTAGCAATCTGAATTTACAAATAAAAATAAATAAATTGCATTCATGCATCAAGGTATTTGTAAAGGCTCAGTGGATTTTCTTGAAAACTTCCAGGAACTCAGTGTACAGGTTATCTTCTTGATATTCCACTTCTAATTTGCTTTTAAGGACATGTGAACTAGAGGTTAAGTAAAACATTACCTCCTCTCCATCCCCCTCTCTGTGTCCACTGTCTGAATGACTGCTTCCTTCTTCCACATCATGAGATCTCAGCAGAGAAAGTTCTTCTTCACTTTCTTTACGAATTAGCTTGTAGCCACTCTGCAAAATGGAAATGCATCGTGTTAAGAGGACTGCCAGTGTATTTTTTAAAATTTACTTAAAGTAGTCACGGGCAAAGGCAAAAAAGAGAGCTACAGGAACAAAGCACTATTGTATGTCACAGCCAAAAACTTTCCAAGTTGAGTAGAAATACCTAGTAAGGACATTACTCTATATGCAATACAACAGCAGCTGAATTCTTCTATACTGAAGAAATGTCTAAGTGTCTCTTAACACTTACCCTGTACATCCTAATGCCTCGGCCTCCGCTGTGCAACCAATATAAATAAAGTGGTTTACCAAAAAGCATTACAGGAACAGAAAGAAAAGCAATGCTAAGTAAAAACCTCTGTAGAGCAACCTGTTAGGGAGGGAAAGAAAGAAAATTAGATTTGAACACAAAATCCAAAGCAGGAAAAGCCTTCCCATTTTCCTTCAAAGGCCTGTTTAAGCATAAGAAAAGCACTACTGATTTCAGTAGGCATCTACTCAAATTGAACATACACGTTTTACTTAATCAGGCCCTTAAACTCGTTTACAGACATCCAGCATCTTCAGGACTAGGTTCTGGATTAAGGCATTGCTGATACTCAGTATTGTAAGATTATTTACAGCACATAGAAAAGCATCAAAATTAGAAGCATGAGACTCCATTCTCTAGCCTGGAGATTTTCTTTAACCTGGGAGATTTTGTTCTAAAACAGGTATTTTCACAAGTCACTATGTAAAATCTTACAACCGATTAAAGAGTAAATATGTTATTTAATCATAACATTTATTCAATTTCCCCTCAGTCTAATACATTCCCCTTCCTAGGAGGACACTCGGCCATCAGCTGAGTCTCCACTTGTTAGAACACTACTAACCTGTAAGTTAGTAAGAAGCTTGTAAGAACGCTACTAACCTGTCCGGTGTAGAAGACCTCTGTTTCACCTCCAGGAAACAGGAACATGTTAATAAATTGGATTAGAATACTAGGAGCAGATGTAGAGTCCTCTGCAGAGTACGCTAGCCATTTAAAGAAGATCATAAACACAAGGTAGCCAAAGATGCACATCATGAATAGAAGTTCAGGAAGAAAAACCAAATAAATATTATACTTCTTCTTGAAATGCCTGAAAGATAAAAATGGGGGGAAAAATGAAAAATAAGTTTTAAAAAAAAAAAAAAAAAGATCAAGATAAATACATGGCCCAAACATGATTTCAGTAAAACAGAACAGTACCCAGCACTTTTAAACAGCAAGACTGAAGTTACAATCCAGGACTGATTTCTTCATATTAACCAGGTATGCCAGTGGAAATTAAGACCACAAGAGGCATGTATCTCTATTTAGCAACAAGTGAAATAAAATCTTGTATTAATCCATGTCTGCAGATTTGCTGGCATAATGCTGATCCATCATCTTATTTATGTGAAGGAAGATCTCTCTGTTACTGTCTTTTTTTAAGAACAGTTTTCAATTACTATTATTCTGTTTTTAAAATATTGTCCCAGTTTCCTCTTACCAGATTAACAATTATAATTCAAGACTTGACAAAAACTATAATGTTAACATTATTTTAACTTCTTGTACTTACAAGTGGTTAAATACCCCCAATACAACTCCAAACGTCATGTGAGTCACTCCAAAAATCACAGACATTTTCATTTTGAAAGAATTTAAGAAACTGAGACGGTTGCTTGCCAAATTCCATATCTGAAGAAGAAAAGACAAACCAGTATTAAAGAACAGCGTAACAGGAGGAATAAAACAGCACCCTTTCTCTACTGGAGACCAGAATTCTACCTCAAATGGTGATCACAACTGAAATTTGAGTTTCATGAAAATAGTGAAATCTTTCTTTGACTCATTAAGGGGAAAGCTCTTTTTCAATAGAGAATGCAAGAAGAGACATATTTTTTTTCTCCATAGTAAGATTTATTTTCCTAACTGTCATGGTTTCAGTTGGGATACAGTTAAATTTTTACCAGCAGCTGGTATAGTGCTATGGTTTGGATTTGGGATGGGAACAGTGTGACAGCACACTGGTGTTTTTAGTTGTTGCTGAGCACTCAATGCCTTTTCTGCTCCTCATTCCGCCCTGCCAACGAGTAGGCTGGGATGGCACAAGTAGCTGGGAAGGGACACAGCCAGGACAGCTGACCCCAACTGACCAAAGGGATATCCCACGCCATATGACGTCATGCTCAGTATAGAAAGCTGGGGGAAGGAGGAAGGGGGAAGACGCTCAGAGTGATGGAGTTTGTCTTCCCAAGTAACCATTACGCCTGATGGAGCCCTGCTTTCCTCTACCTATTAAACTGTCATTATCTCAACACACGAGTTTTTTTTCCACTTTGACTTTTCCGATTCTCTCCCCCATCCAAACTAGGGGGGTGAGCGAGCAGCTGCATGGTTCTAGTTGCCAGCTGGGGTTAAACCACAACACTAACACATACCAAAATCTAATTTATAAATGGCTGATCATCACAAATGGATAATTTAAAATAATAAGACTAACCGGATCAATTCCAAAGGGATAAGCTCCATTGTATACACCAATAACATTTGGATCCAGTGTTAAAAATTTATTATCCTTCAGATCACGAAGACTGCAGAGAAAGAAAAACACAGTCGGATCTGACATTGTTTAAACATAGTGACAACATATACTTTCAGTTCTGCAGGACACTGCTCCTGCTTTCCTTTATATGACTAGCTAACCCACCTTCAAGACTTCAAAAGAATACAAGGATTTCTAAGCACAAAGGGCCTGGCTAATAAAAACAATAGAAAAAAAAAAATCTCTAGAAGCTCACAATCTGGGCTTAACTCACACTAACTGTCTGTGAAAGAAAAGTTTTAGATTTTATTCCTCATTTCCCTAGAATGGAAAGTTTCATTTAAAAAGCATACAATTTGCTTTTATATACAATTCATTAACAAAACCCCAAAGAGTAATAAATATCTTTTTTCCCTTTTTGCATTTGGATGAGTTTCCAGTCTAACTTCGTATAGTTTTTAATTAACACAGCATTCACAACCTGTTCACACTTTAACCAGTCAGTGGTTTTGACTCTACTATTTCAGGCTACTTCCTGTTTTTGAGGCAGAGTGAACAGAGCTGTGAACATTTAAATACCAAAAGGACATGACACCTCAAAACAATGAGGTTACCCCACTTCGTGAAGAAGCAGGTTTGACAATTCACATGGCCTACTTTTTTTTAACTATCAAGAAAAGCTGTGCAAAGACTAATGATTGCTAGGCAATTAATTTATTTAATTAATTGTTAATGTCTTTACAGTAGATGCTAATGCTGCTTGGCTACTCATTCCAGACACATGACCTAGGACAAATTTCTCCAAAACTAGCCCTGTTTTCTATTGCTCTCAAAATCTGATATATATATATTCAGAAACCTCTCCTGGAAAATACAGTAACTGGAAGCAAATTAAATCCATTAGCATAAAGACAAACCATAAGACAGGAGGCAGTCTGCTTTTTATGAATAAGAATACAAGACGAGACAAAGTCTTAGTGCCTTATGTTAGGATTTTACAATACTACTGAAGTCCACAGCCATTCATAAGAACACCTTTGTGAGACCACAGAAAAGATGCAAAACACATCTAAGAAGGTTTAGGGACCAAATAAACTTTAGAAATGTCACCTCAAAATTAGGTACAAGTTCTTACTAACAATAAAAAGATACTACGTCAGCTGCAGTTTTTAATGACTAAAAGTTACCAGCTAGCACACAGCATTAGGGTACTGCAACAGACTCTGTTTCAGGAGAAGACTGATAATCATCTATACCAAATGATAATATTCTAGGAAATGTTCCAGATGACAGAGGCCATATAAACCCAGTAAAGCAGCACTGATAAATACGAGATTAACTTGATATACTGACCGAATGAAATATAATCAAATTCTAATAGTGGTTTTGCAAGAAATTGTGTTCTCTGTGGATTTAAGATAATAGGCAATTTGATTTTTTTTTTTGTTTTTAAATAACTATTACTGCCTTTTTATTTTAAGTGTAGATGACACTTAAGTGTAGATGATGCTGACGTCTGCTGGAGGGACAAC
>VWZL01006769.1:1336520-1351933 GCA_013396915.1 Stercorarius parasiticus | reverse complement strand
GGATGAGAGCTTAAAGCCCGCCTGTTACAATTTAAGAAAACCCCGGCTGCACCGAAGTTTTATTAAGTCTATCAAATATCACGAATGCCAGTTTGCCTCCCTATAGCCATTTCAGAGGCATTCCTGAGCAGATTTTGCAACAGTTTTTCTTCCAATCCATGGCAGAATTCGTTATAAAAAGACAGCATTAAAGTAATTTCCAGTGTAACTTTCACATTCCTAAATTAATTGCAGTTTATTTTTGAAACCAACTTATCTCCAGTTGTCTGTGACTCATGATGAACCTATAAATAGCAGCTTTAACATATACATACATACATAACGCTGTTCTACAGCTTTACATTAAGTGCATTCCAGGAAGGCAGACTTGTGAGGTATTATAAACACATTCTATACAATTATATACACCATGCATTCAGTAAAATCTTCTAAACTGCTTGTAGGGATATGATTCAACAGTGATGATACAATTTCATCTTGAAACTTCCACGCCACTGCTGAGTTACCATGCGCATGTTCATGGATTTATTTCATAGGGGACTGTTATTGTTGAATACTTGTCAAGGTCGCGTATACCAGCATTTGGAAGCTTGCCCAGGTTCCTTTAAATAACCCCAGGGACACAGAGTTTTGTGATTTCTGAGGCCTTTCTGGGGAAGAGACAGCAATAGCCAAGCAGTTCTAGTTTAACAGTTTAACCAGCACTTAATTTTACGGAAATAAAGCAGCACCGTTTTCCCCATTTAAGTTCAGTAACAAAGTTATTCGTAAAATATGCACTGTTGCATTCTGCTGTGCAGGAGTGGGGTTTTTCCCTCTCCCCTAGCACAGACAAAAGTTTGTAATAAATGTTATTTCAGATGTGTATATTCTATCATCTTGTTAACTTTGTGTATAAAGGTTGTGAATGTATTTTGTAGACATTTCTGTGGACTGAGGCACGCCATGCATCGCCAAGACAGAAAAAGAGGAAGCAAAGCAGAAGAGAGAGAAGAGGGCGAAGGAATGCACACTTTGTAAGTGCCAGTTTGCATTTCTCTCATATTCAAAAATTAAACGTGGCTCTTCTGTAGCAGCTCAATGTGCGCACACGATAATAGGTCTAGTTAATTTTCCAACCTCAAAGTCCTTTGTTTGTCTCGGCAGCAGCTTGAGAAAGTTGAGAAAGCAAAATAAACCCAACAGCGTACTTTAAACAGTATTTCAGGGTCACCCTGCAAGCGTTTGGTTTGCAGTTCTGCTGCGAATCTACCGCCACAGGCAATGTCCAGGAGTGTGCACCATCCCCTTTTTGGGGGATAGGACTTGCTCTTTTAGTCTTAGGCACACTATTAAAGCCTGTTTTTTGTTTGTTTGTTTGTTTGGTTTTTTTTTTTTCCTTTTAGTAGTATGATTCTATCTCAAAAAACAGTGATAGGGAGTAAATAAGGTGGCCTGATTTAATTTCTTGTTCTGCCACACACTCTGACTTTGTGTCTCATGTCATTAATAGATCTAATAGGATTTTGGCGTGAAACCAAAGAGGGGGGAGGGAGGCGGGGATGAGCTGCAGAGAGAGCTGCTGCCTTTCTCAACTCAAAAGCGATGTCAGGCCTATCAGCCTTCTCTTTAGTCCTCCCTGACAGAGCTGGAGGCATTTCTCTATACATGAATGTGTCTCATGCATTCATGAGGCTTTTTGACACCGCAGCCTCTTTTGTTGGGAGCTGGATCACGGCTCTGCCCTTCTCTCAGCTGCCATATGGTGCCGTGGAAAGAGGCTTTCAAAGAGAGAGCGGGACTGAGGGACCGAGGCAGAGAGAAGAAAGAAATCGAACTGCGGCAGATGAAATTGATTTATTTTCACCATTAGGGAGTAGGGGGTGGAAGCCTTTTGGAATATAAAACCTTCTCGCAGAGCAGGCAAACAGGCTGCCTGCATGACAGCTCTGGTACATGTTAAAAAATAACATAGCTTGAAAATAGAAGCACCATTGTTTTGCTTAACTACTGTAACAAATTTATATGAAATGGAATGCATCATCTAAAGTGAAACAACTGTCAAGGTTGCAGACTTATATTTTTCCCCCCTGTCTGCAAGAGGTAAAAACCATGAAACCCCAAATGCTACATAGGTGCAACAGTTTGGCATCACTGCATGTTTTTCTAAAGTTTCTCAAAATATCTTTGGTCTGGTCTGCATTTTTGTGGCGCTAAACCTTTCCTAAAGTAAGTAGCAATTAGAGCACTTCATATAATTGCTTTTAAAACAAACCAAAAATGTATTTGAGAGACAGAAGCTTGGCATGTCAATTCTTTGGTTATTTCTCTGTGAGTCCTTGCTTTATGAAACACTAAATAAAATCTTTAAAAGAAATCCAATGCAGCATGTGCTGTGTATTAGCTAAACTAGGTATTCTTACTTACTACACTAGGTGTACATTCCCTGCTGATATGAATAAGCACAATTCCATCTGGATTTAAACAATCTCTACTTTTCTAACTGTAGATTGTAAAAGGTTAAAAATGTAAAATATTACTTCCTTTAACCAATTTAATGAATTTGCTTCCCTATTCTCCTCTCTCTTTTAATTTTATTGTGTATTTCAGTGAAGAGGTGGCTTTAAATATTTCTGGAAGATTTGTCTATGTTTTCTGAGGTTTGCTCTCAAGATTCTGTTCAAGAAGATACACAAAACATGATTAACTCTATGGAAGTAACTTTGACCCTTCGGTTTCATTAAACTCAGGAGTGGGTAAGAGATCCAAAATCTTGTTTAATCAAGTATTAGGTGCACAGATTGTGCAGTAAGTTCACTCGTGTTCAGAACAGTGTTTTGGTTTAACGGTTTTTAAGGCTTTTTTGATAGTTCATGTCCTGTTTCTCAGGTGAATATTTTCTTTGTGTGTACAAAAATATTCCTGAGCAAAATAATATGCTATTCAACCATTCTCATTTGCAAATGTCTAACCACAGACCTTTCAAGTAAACAAAGTCACTATTACCTGTTACATGCTGTTTTGGCAGTTGTATGTGTCTGCCCGTGAACTTCCATATTGTTATATTCCTGTAGAAATTGAACATTAAGGTAATGATTTGCAAGAGTATGGTTTAATTGCTGTCTCTACATTTCTGTGCTGAAAGTGTTAGTTTTCTAGTCTCCATTTGGAAAATGGAGTCTTTTCATTCCTCCTTTCCTGAACATATGAGGTACTCGGCCCTGTCGATGATGGGGCAGCACTGGGGGGTGGGTAGCTGGAAATAAGCAAGCATCTGCCTTGCAGTTATATTCTGCAGTCCGTACTAGGTTTCTGTTCCCCCTTCAGTCTGAATATCTGTCCAAAGCCCACTGCACTTCTCTTCTAGCTTACACACCCAAATTTTCCATGGGTGAAAAGCCAATCAAAACCAGGATATAGTGAAGAAGGGGGCAGGATATTGTGTATGAGTGAGCCAAATCCTGGGCATCTGGGTCAGTAAGTCCATCTGGAAGCCCCTGTACAGGTGCAAGCTTTGTCTTTTAAGTTTTATACCATGATTAGGTGAAGAATTCTTGCAGGAAGACTTCCACTTTAATTTACTTTCTAGTGCTTGTTAGTTATCAGAAGAGTGCATCTTATAGATGCCGAAGTAGTGTGATGAGGAAGAGACTGTCTTTACCTCTGGCTAAGGAAATGACCCAAGCCACAGATTCACTAAAATTTTATTACTTGGATTGACGCTGATGCAAATACCTTCTTGCTACCCTAATGTTTGCACTACAGTAGTGCCTAGAGTGTTGGATGGAGGTTTCATTGCTTTGAAGGTCGGAGCTGTGTTATTCATAACTCACAAATACCGTCAGCTATGAAGTACTGGTGAACATTTTCAGTTATGCATGGATTTTATTGCAAACTTTTAAAATTACCGACAAGACTGGCTTATTCATCACGTTCGTATTTAATGATATTTTGTCATTGGTAGAACAAGGGACACACTGTAACTAGTACGGAATAATCCATACCTTGATAATTATGCATGGTAAGTATTCATCAGTTTTTGTTACCAATCTGAAGGCAACTCACATAAAATCAAAGTCCATTCACAAATGAAAGAACAAAATCTATGGCAAATGCTAGTCATAACAATAATTTACTGCTAATAACATTAACAAGTGTCTGTGAATCATCAATAAACAAAGGTTATAAATAATTTGGTCTATAGTCCTCATCCATTCAAAATCTTGTTTGATGTTCCTTATGCCTCAAGGAGCAGCAATGAAAGAGGAGACAGCCTGATCAAGGTTGAAAGTATGCTTGTTATATTCTGTGTGGGAAGACTGGGCATGGCCCCAGCCCTAAACAACTGGTTTTGATTCCGTTAAAACTTTCTTCTGTGTCATCTTTCTTCATAAACAACAAAGCTGCCACCTTCAAGGGTGAAACACACAACAGTAGGAGAAAATTTTGTGAGCATCTTCCTCCAGACTACAGAAGTTCCTTCTAAATGAATGACTACAAGTGTGGTTACAGACTTCACTGTTTTCAAAACAGAACATAAAGCTCATGTCTTCAGTTTAATATCACAGTAAAAATAACAATGAAAAGGAAAGAGCCTGAAAACAAGTCCCATTGTCTGTTTTGGAGAAAAAACAGAGCATGCCAAATCCTACCCGGCTCTCTCTGGTATGGAAATGATAATTTGTAGCATACTTAGGTGCTACTTGCGTGGTTAATCCCAAACACCAGTTCTCAAAATGCTTTTCAGCTGCTGCCTAGCTCTGAAACTCTCCCACTGGAGGTCCTTTGTTTTCAAAAATTAAAGGTCCTTGAGTTTCGTTCCTTGCAGAACTCAGCACCTCAGGATGAAGTGTAAGAAGTTGTTCCTATCTGAAGGCCACACATTGACTAGAACTGAACATTCATTTTTTGGGGGGAAAGTTAAAACTCATACTCCCTACCTGGGAGAAAAATTCTCACAAATTTTTGACAAAGCAAAATGACGAGCAGTCAAAACTTTTTTTTCCATTGGGCGCATACAACTAATACTTTAGACTGGGAAGAAAACAAACCATCTTGATCATGACTATCTGGTTAAAGCATTCCAGACAAGAAGAAAGGGGAGAGGATAAGGATTTTTGGATACCAGACTCTCCTGCCTGGATGTTTTTTACATTAATCACGGGAAGAAACGCAGAACCTGCACAGAGGAGGAAGGGGAATGTAAGACCTGCTCTCAAAAGAGTTTCCTATTCACGCTCCAGTTAATTATTTCTCTTATGCAAATTGTGACAGCCTCAACAGGAGGAATGGAGAGTGCTTCCTTGCAGCAGTTATAGCTGCTCCTTGGAGGTGTGGGTTTGAGTTCTGCTATGGCGAAGAGAACATTGTATAACGGGGGGCTCTTGACCCCACTGGAATGCCTTAGCAAATGAATAAACCAAAAGTGGACGTAAGTGTAAGAACAGGCAAAACACCACCACTACAGTTTCCGGCTGTGATATTTTAAAGAAGACTGCTCCTGTTTTTTGAACAGAAAAGCATAGGCACTAAACTTCAGCAGAAGTGCCTATACTGTTACTTGACGCATGTATAAACACTTTTTGTTTGGTAGAGCCCAACACAAAAAAGCTTAAGGGTGTGATTAGAAGAACTCAGCTTTAAAGCGGTTGTGCTGAATTAACAACTTTTTTTTTTCCCCCTGATTCTGCAAAATCATCAAGGTCAAAATGGAAGCCAAAGCAAAAAATATTGGAGGAAAAATTTAAACCAGTGTAATCACTTAACTCATGTCAATGCAGTAGCAGTTACTTCTGCCTTTGCAGAACTACAGTGGAGCTGTTGAACACTGAATAGTGAGATGCAGGCTCCGACCTCAACCTCAGTAGTGACCAGACAGGCTAATCTGATCCCACTCTACATCTCCCTCCTCTGCTTTTCATGTTGATACTGAACTGAGAGTTGTGGCCTCTGTGCTCAGCTTCAAATGCCAGGAGATCAGGTGCCTGTTGGTACTGCAATACCTAAACCCTCACTTGGAAGTTATTTTTAAGAGTGGGATGCAAGACAAAGAATATCGAGGCATTACCCTTCTAGTGACATATCAACTCACATAAATTTGCTGTCATCTAGGCCTTTTCAGCTAGCTTAATCTCACTAACTTTGTTGTTGGTTTTATAATTTTACAGAAAGACTACCACAAAAAATTGAAGTGATAGGGCTGATTACACTCCTGACAAACATTTAATGCCACTGTCTACAAAAAGAAAGATACCATTCTAACTACTCCCACATGCCTTTATATTTTCTCAGAATATCCCAGTTTGTTTATGCTCATTTTAGTGAGTTGAAGGACCAACATACAAATTCAAGACGTTCTCTAATAAAACCAGAGCTTTAAGTACAGACAAACTCTGACTAGGTAAAATGTACAGATTATATAGAACTATTTAGGCTTATTCAAATCAAGTAAAACTAAAGAGTTTCAGAAAGAGTTCACAAACCAAGATCTAAGAGAAGCATACTAGTTTCAGCTTATAAACATTAGACAATATGCATCTAAAGGATTAATTTGAAATCCTAATACATCTGGATGGGATTTAGAAAAATGGATCCAGGAATTATTGTGTCTGCTTTATTGTAAATCTCTGTCTAGCATACACAGAAAGAGCAAAAAGTATGTATGGGGGAAGGGGGGATGAGACTAAACAAGGTTTGGATGAATAGGAATAAGCTTTCAGGCAGATCCTGCAGTAGATAAAAATAGCATGGATGGAAAATATGAATGACCACACCAGCAATGTATTGGGTAGAGATGACTACTTGTATTTATTTTTTTTTTATGTTTAATGGCTCTTGTACCACTTTGCATGTAGGTTGATTTGATCAGTGAGCAGCTCTCATCATTTTTCCTCACTTCTGCTATGTTGTTTTGTTTTTTTAATCTTAGTATACTAAGTCAACATAGAAAGTACTTTGGAAGTGGAGATCTAGTGGAACTACGGGACTACTTTTCACTAAGTTTTAGTTGCTTATGTTTACCCACTGCACTGTTTTTACAGGATGTTAACAGGAAATCTATTGCTGTGTACCTGGTGAGGGGAGGAAACAGTCTCGATGTCCCTTGAAAAATGGCCCAAGACACTCAAAACCCCCACCGTTTTAGCTGAAGGTGTAGGGATTTCATGTTGCAGACTACTGTAAAGTCCTTAAAAATCCCAGAAAATGTAAAATTTAAGAGCGTTATGAAAGGCTAGTTCTGAAGAAGCTTATATATTCAAATGCATATCATAATGCAGTTGAAAGTGTGTATTTTGCACTTTGAATATCTTCTCCTTGGGTTGAATAAGATAAAAATTTCCTGAGCTCTTCCTCTTACAGGCCTGGAGTTAGAGCATGAGATGTGTCTGGCGAGGTGGCACGTCCAGCCCGCTGACAGACAATTCGACAGCATCAGCAAGCAGAAACATGATTTGACACTCAATTCTGATGCAACCGTCACACCAAAAGATTAACCAGAAACGGACCGACCATTGGAGGCAGGTTTCTGAATTAGCCTCAAGTTTATCCCCCTTTTCTCCTTCACTGGCAGAGGGATTTGTGGTCATAACTGAAGCCTGCTTTAAAAGTCTTGTCTTTTTTATCTTTTGAGAATTCTGACGTTTAACGGACCTGGAAAATTTTAATGAATGGAGGATGTAGATAGTTCCCCTAGCAGCTGAACCTCTGGGAGGTATTAGATTACAAAGCAGTAAGAGAAATGTAAAAAAGTCATTCTCTTGTCTTTTATGACCTGTAAACGCCCAACACTAGAGCCTATTGAAAATAAGAGGAAGACAAGACACAGGGCAATAGAGGGAATCAATGCTTGAAAAAAGGTAGACTTTTTTCATTAAAATAAATGAAAAAGTCACACAAACAAAACCAATGAACGTTCCACCCTGTAAGACAATAATTAAATCTTAAAATTGGCTACAAGACCGTACCACTCAAGTTACAACACTTTGCTGCTGACAGCAGTAGGCTTCATGGTTTCTTGTCCCCTCTCCACTGTGCCAGTCACGAGGAAGAATCACCCAGGCTGAACCAGTGGGTTGCACAAGGAATCTACAAAAAGAATAATGTCTTTTCACCATCTATTTGTATACCCTAGATATGAAATTCCTTGCCTTCATGCTAGTAACTAGCTACACAGTACGTGTGAAATTACTGGCATATCTTTTACTTCTGTTCATAGAATGTCTCTCATTGAGATTATGCCACATATTTACTTGTGTTTGCTGTATTTCCCACATAACAGATATTGCTAAAAATATTGTCGGTAATGTTAAGAGATTAGAAGAGCGAATACACAGCTGTCATGCATGTGCTCATATCTTTGAAGTTCAAAAGCCCTTGATAATAGAGTCTTTAGACGAAAATCATGAAAGTCTATAAAGAGCTGTCAGTGAATATATGACTACAACTCAAATTTAGGAAGTCTGTAGTCTTTAGATCCCTAGAAAAGGGGGTTTGTATCTTAGGGGAGCATCATTCTAGTATTTGATAAGCCTCTGCTACTGGCCACTGCCAGAGACATGGTACTAAATCAAATACATGCATGTTCAGATTGAGCTTTGGGTAACTGATATTTTTGATGATTTATTTACAGATGGCTATTTAGTAGTTTAGCCCAGGGAAGTGATTGAGTCGTCATCCCTGGAGGTATTTAAAAGACGGGTAGACATAGTGCTTAGAGATATAGTTTAGATTAGTGACGTTTTTTGTCAGAGTTAGGTTGATGGTTGTACTAGATGATCTGAAAGGTCCCTTCCAACCTTGGCAATTCTATTTGCAGTGGTGTTTTGTTGCCGTTTTGTTTTTTTTCCTGAGACTTTAATAACTCATAATACTGTTCAATAACTAAAGTGAGCTCTTCTGCCACTGGAAAACACACAGAAAGAGGCAAATGTTTCATGCACAGCAAGGGGTCATGTTCACCATCTAAAGAGCCTTTCATTTAGAGCTCTGGAAATACAAAATATAGCCACCGAGATACTAGAAATGTCAAAAAATATCTTTAAAAAAGGTTTCATAACATAGTTTCATAGGCCTACAACAGCAGTAGGCATCTGTGTACTTTTAAGACAGATATCATTTTGTGCATATGCCATTATCATAATTACAAATACATAAGGATAATAAAAAAAAAGTAAGGATTTTTTTTAAAGGATAATCAAAATTTTAGCTTCATCTGAACAAAAGGCTTTATCAACTATTTACAGTCACTAAAGAAATAAAATATCTTTCATGCGTTTTAAGATATAAAGCCCTACTAAAAAACTGCTAAAATTATTTTCCTTTTTTCCTTTCTTTCTTGCACGAATAACCTTTGCTTTTTAATGTTGTTCTTCCCAATGTTTTGCCATTCAATATCAGTCACTGAAGATTGTGCACTTCATCTCAGGTCCCTTATGCTGAAACAAACGCCCTCAGATTTAGCTTTGAACATGCATTTATATGGTTGTGTGAGAAAAGGGAGCAAAATGAGAGATTCAATCATTATAAATTAATGCTTTATACAGCCTAGAGAAAGAAAGTACTCAAAAGAACAACGCTTTTAAAGTTAACTTTGCTTTATGTACATACCAGTGGTGGCATTATTGTGATGCTGCTGTAATGTCTTGTGAGGAATCGTGTGGGATAATGCAACAACCATGAAATTAAAACGGACTACTTCTGTAGAGCAGACCATTATTACGTGGTGTCTTATTTCTCAGAGGGTCCATTACCTCTTCATCACGAGAAAAATCAGGCTCTGCAATGAAGTGCCACAGACTGAGCCAGAGAAGAGGCAGAACAGTAGAGGAAAGGCCATGGGAGTACAGAATGTAACAGTGCCACATCTCACCAGCCTTTATTTAGTGATCAGAATTTTGGAATTCATCAGTTTTAAAAAATTGTTTCATTTATAAGTGCCAGCTGCTGAAGCAGATAAGGCAAGAAGGTAACCTGTTTAAAGCTAAAAACATACAACCCCCGAACCTCTATACCTGAAAGTACTTTAGTTTGTTTTCCAGCACAGCCTTTGAATTTTAATGAAACATTTGGGGAAACGTGTAAATGAAAATGGAAATGCTGCTTTCTGAGAAGCTGGTCTGGCACCACTTGTGAATTATTTAGAGACAACTTGTATTGTTTCTGCTTTTAAAGAGCAAAGAAAATGTTTGGGTTTTTTTCTGTTGCCTTAGTTGGATTTATTTTATTTTTTTATTTTTATTGGTTTTATTTCCTCATTGCTGTTTTTAATTCCAAAATCTCTTCAAAATACAATAGCTATGCCTTATAGTAATTAAAGTACCTAACATAATAGTAGTAATAAAGTTTTAGCAGCTCATCTGCAACTAAAAGAGGAAAAAGAAACCTCTTGATAACCTTGACTGATTGCATTACAGAGATGTGAAAGGGCCCTAATTACAATGAAGTGTCAGTCCTAAAATCTTGCCTCAGAAATAACCTTAAGTACCCCAATATCCAACATGGAAAACTAAAGAACTGTTAGTCCAAGAAGCAAAGTCTATAACTGCAACAGTATCTAGACTATTTTTTTATTTACTTACTTTACGTTTTTCTTTTCCTTTTTACCTCTGTTCTCTCTCAACCTTTTTTTAATTCCCATCTTTCAAGCTTTTTCATCACTCAGTGATATTCCTTGACTGGTGTGTTCACGTATTCACACACAGCTTCACTGCTGACCTGAGCCTCTGTCATTTCTTCCATATCTGTATCAAAGCAGGTGAAGCTTCATCTTAACCCTGTTTCTTTTTATGCAAGCAGAGATATTTGATTTTTGGCCCAGTTCTACTCACCAGCTTCGTAAATGGTGTTTTAAAAAATAAGTAGAGTAATGTGTACATACCTGGAGTATAATTTCCCAATTTTTTAAATTTCTACTGGATTGAAATCAGGCTTTATGTCTTATTGCTTTTCTGACATTTAAAATAAACCTAACCCTATACTAAGTAGGATTTCTTCCTTTCTAAAAAATTTATATTAGTATTAATATTTTGATGAAACAGAAGCAATGGCACTGAGTCATGCATCTATCTCTCAGTTTCCCTGAGTGGGTCTGGAAGTACTTGTATAGAAAAATATATGGCTATGAAAAATTAATGTCAAGGACAATAAAAATCAAACTAATTCTTACTGCAAGAATGGTTTTGCTGTGACCAAGTTTAGGAGAACTTAATTGTCTTAGAATCAGGATACTAAAATTCACTCTCACGTGCTCACTTTTAAAGCATTATATGAAAATAATGTGATTGATTCTGCTTGCACATACGTTTGTATTGTATGTCAGAGATGAAATTTTAGAATTCCACTATACGGTCTGTGCGTCAGGGGGTAGAGAATCTCTTATTGCTCTGAAAGATTTTGTCAATTAATTCTACACCTGTCTGATTCCAAGTCTGCTTCTCTTCTACTTCACCTGGTATTCCTGCAGCCCAGGAGTCATGATTTGAAGATGAGACATTTTTGGTATAATATCCCCCAGGTATAAAATCTGGCATATAATTTCTTGGTAAATAGATCAACCAGCAAGAAATCAGCCTGTGAGGAGGGAGGCAGTTGAATAGTTGCAGAATGTATAACTTACATACAGGAGGACAAGTGATAGGAACGCGCAGTTTGAAAAGTAAATTATTGCGTGTCCTTACAATTTCTATTGGACCTTTCTCTGTCTGCTTTGTTTTCTTAGGTAAGTTGGGAGAAAAAAAAAAATAATCAATTTTAGCTCTAGGAAAGCCCTAACCACTAATTCTGTTCACTAGCTGCCAGCGAGATCAAATTAGAGTCTAACGTGTTTGCATAGTTTCATGTGTTTCATGTGCTAGTTTCATCTGCATATACATATATGTACATGCACACACCATAAATGGATAAAGTTTCTTCAAATGTTGGAAGTACCTAAGCATGCTATGACCAAGAAGTTAGATTCCAAAGCATACTTAGTGTTTTGCAAAAATGAATGCTTTATCAGTAAAATAAAATTAAAAAAAACTATAAATCAGTCCTAAACGTACCTTATACTTGCTCCATTGTCGGTAAACATTTAGGACAAAGGTTTCAAATCTGTATACTTAAATTCCATCTAAAAAGCCTACGGGGAACTACTGACTGCACGAAATCGTAATTTGATTTATGTAGAGAGATACTTTATTCACACTTGGTCCTCATAAAGCGCTTCCATTATGACAATGAAATGGCAAGAGATTTTTTTTCCCTTTTTTTTTAAAAAGTTGGATGTTTATTCTCTTAATGTTAATGTTCTGAAGAACTGCCAGGCCTACCTTGTCTGGTTGAGCCATGTTTAAAGGAAGACAGGAGAAACTTGAGCAGAAGTAGACTTCTCTGGGTGCTGCCCATGGCTTTATTCACTTGCTCACACGTAGGGATCTAATGTAATCTGAGACCAAAAGGGCACCAGTCACCTGTATCATCTCTGCCAGTTCCGTGCAGATGTTTTAGGTACCTTGAAATACCTCAGATGGTGCTAGGCTCCCATGTTTAGGCAAATTAAAGGTTTTTTTGCTGATGTAACTTCTTGCACTGTCAAGCAAGGACTGTGAAGTATAGCTTTTAATGCAATAGCACTTGAGGAATCCTCAAGCAGCCTGGTAATATCAGGACTCCAGGACCTTCTGCAGTGACACATGGAGCTGGAGAAATGCCCTATATAACCCCAAGTGTAGAGATTCACCTAGATTCCTATAAACACTGTGTAGTGTCCTTTCTTTATGTAACTATAGAATTACAGCTGGAGTATTAATTTATGGGGTGGTGGGGTTTTTTTCGTGTTTTAACATATAACTGTTGTTTATAAGTGTCTTTTTTTTTCCTGCTTATAGATCAATTACATCAAGACATGGTAGAGACATAAAAGTCCATTCTTTAGAGTATATATTATAAGAAAAAATAGAAGTGCGCTCATGGGATTTCAGTAAATACAGTTTTCTGGCAGAATAAAATTGCCAAAATATTGTTTACCTAGCGATGAAAAGCTTGATGCTTTACACTTTGGTAAAAGTATGTCCCGGTAAGACTATTTCTTGCACATACTGAAAGATCAGGCTCTCTCATTTTCGCGAGTAAAGTGCCTTGTATCACCTGCGTACCCCACAGCTTTCTGCTTCACGTTTCCTTTCTGTTTTCATATCTACGGGAATGGAATCTGCTCTTCAATATTCAGGCAATATACCTCCTGCCGCTGCCGCCGCTGCCTTTGGCTTAGGCCTGAGTTACCATGCCTTCTTCAATGATGCTGAACCACTGTGAGCATGTTCCGCAGGCTGGAGATTCCAGCACACTTCTCCCTAAAATGGGGCGTCTCGCTGTCTTCTTTCCAACTCATTTCTCACCGGATTTTCAGGTTCACGTAGGACCATTCAAATCTGTTTATGGTAGAATACACTGGGATAACTCTGCGCAACTCAGTGCAGTTTATATTCATGCAAAGATGATCAGAATAGGGATCAGTAAGTTTTTCTGAGGAAAATGCAAGCTGAAGCCAAGTTGGGAGGATTTTTTTCCTATGCCTGACAAGGATGCTCTACTTCTATGACATCTCCTAACTAATTATTTCTGTTATAATGCAGATAACATTCCTCCTTCATTTCACATTTTATAGGTCAGGGATACTTTTGTTTATCCGCAGTACCCTCTGACAACATGTGCAGAATAACTGTCTATTTGATTCTTAATGCACTTAGTAGTTACCGTGTCACCAAGGGCTAAATCCTACATACAGAAGATCAGAACAAAGTCTGAATTTTCAGTGAATCAGAGTTATGCTTTGCTAATGTCAAGGAAGAGAAATGATTGCTCTGTTTTAGATACACTCAAGGAAGATTATAGTTTCAGAATTGCTGTCTCCAGCTGTCTCCCGTTTATAGTCCGTTTTGTTCTTTATTATCTGTATGTTCTGAATGTTTTGCTCCCTTGCTTTCAATTTTAAACATGGTGCAGACAGCTTGCAGCACATTGATGGATGTGGGGCTTTAAACTGACAAACTTGTTCTTTTTATATCCTCTCCAACCCTTTCATTGGATTTCATGCTTTACCTTTGCAAATATTTGTGAAGATCGTAAAGAGATCAGGGAGAGAAGTGTTTCAGAGAAATGAGACCAGTAAATTTTTTTTTTCAGTGTATGATTTGTTCTTAGTGTAGTCGCCATGTATTTCACAAAAAGCTGGGAAGTCTGGACATTCTGGAGCTTACACAGAGGAAACCATGATATATAATATTATGAAACTTGGTACTGACTGAAGTTACTAAACAATGAATCTGATGAAAAGTGACCACTAGGGAAAGGATCGGTGGGTGACAGAGAGCAGGAAATTAAAGCTGTCAGTGCTAAATGATAATGACAGTTCAGTATGACACTGTAAATAGGTCTGGTGGATAATACAAGAAAATCCGTGTAATCATTAGGTTTGAATCCAAAACTATCTCTGCATTTTGGACCAGTTTTTACCAAACTTTTTCTTTCGTGAAACATATTGATGAAATATGATGCTTAATGCAATAGACTATATACCTCTGTTCCTTATAAAGGTTACAAACACAGAGCTACTGAAATAAAAGGATACTGTATCAGAAAATGGAGTTATGTGGGAACTTTAGAAAATAAGATGTATAGGCTGGATTCTTCGATTTAACAAATTAATTTAGCACAAGATTTTCTATAATATGGAAACAAAGCAGTCCGGGAAGCAGTACTGGAAAACTCCCAATGGGTAGAGGAACGATTACAAAGCTGGTGAAGGTGACTGTGTCAGAAGCTCTTGTATCTCAGGGGTGAAAAGAGATCACAAAAGGAAAAAAACGTTGAGGAGCATGATACTGCATGGAAGATTCAGGGCTGTATGGCAAGACGTAGCCTGAAACAACCAAGAGTATGAGAGTTACAGACTTGAATTCATACTCCTTCCTTTCTTTTCCTTATTCTTATATTAAGGAATGCAAAACAATCTCAGGAATGATATTGCCTGGTTTGGGGGATTCAAGCTGAAACTTTGTTACAGTCCAAAAGCATTAAATAAGTTTATGATTAAAATNAAAACCCTAGGCAATAAAAGTGTTCTTGAAGCACTTCTTTACGCTAAGGATGATAAATGTGTGGAGAAAGTAAAATCTACCCTTATACCTGCAGTGAAGCAGACACGCGACACTTATAACAGCATTTCAGACACACACACCATTTTTTGCAGTTTAAATAAAGAGATAATTTACTTTAACCAAGGAGAAAGGGGAAGAGTAGTTCAGCTGCTGTCTCAATAACTGTAAGAAGCTGGCANTCATGCTCATTCCAACTCCAAAATGTAAATATAAATCTATGAAAATTAAAAAGGCCACCAAGAGAAGTTAGTCAGAATGCGGATTATTCAGGTAAAAGCTTCTGTATTTTTTATATAT
>VWZL01006769.1:1311941-1336418 GCA_013396915.1 Stercorarius parasiticus | reverse complement strand
CACCATTGAACAGTAAATTAATCAATCATGGTTAGTCACCTTGCAGCAGTCTGCAAAATGCCTTTGGCCCATCACTTAACGTAGCTACATCAAGATATGTACTGTCATATATTGACCAACAGTAGCCTTATATGAAATTGTATTATACTGGGAAATTGAAAAACGAAACCTGTATGTATCAGCTCAGATCACTATCTCTTAATATGAATGAAAAAAACCACAGAGGTCTAAAACTAAAAGCCTGTGTGCTTTTGTTCAGAGACCTCTTGAATTAAAAAAAAAAAACCACAAGTGAAGAGTGTTTGATTACTAAAGCAGAGACAAATCTAAATAAGCAAAACAAAAAAGGAGGATAGGTTGAAGTTACTTCTTTAGTATTGCTTTACATTTCATGCACAAATTTCATGGGACTGCTAGTCTTGCGATTCCTTACTCTATGACAAATTTCCATAACTATTAAGAACACCTGTGGTGTCAAAAGACAACAATAAGAGTATTTCCAAGTTTAAACCTCTTTTAGTTACAAAAAGGTAGCAGCTCATTCCTTTCAGGAAAACCCACTTAAGTGGAAAAGATAACGAAGTCACGCTGCTATGTACTGATAGTGTGATCGTACACGCATGCACTCATGTCTTGAAGATGCTGACATTTTACGATTTTAAGAAGGACCATCTTTGGAACAAGAACTACGTGAGCCTGTTTTCTAAACTGTTTAACTTTTTGTGACAAAAATATAGGGTTGTGGGTTTTTTCTTCTCCTGTGTAAATGTGGCTTTTAGGGGACTATGACTCCAATCAGTGACCATGAATATCCGTGGACAGAAAATAGGACCAGCTGGTGCCATTGCCTGGTACTTTTTACATTTTCTTTAGGGTGCTGGTTGGGAGGGGGGTTGGTGGAGAGCTGCGCATAGAAGACAAGAAACAGAAGTTGTGACTGGAAAAAGACTCAGAATTGGCTACAGCGGCACTCCACCAGCTGCCATTACAATGTGTATTGTGTACATTTGCACGGTGTAGAATCTAATTCAGTTTTACAGTCGGAAAAGAATAGGAGGCAATCACCAAGCATCCATCACCAAACAGCATGATAAATAAGCTGTTATTTGGATCATGTATTTAACCCAGGCAAGAGATCTGGACTGGAAAAAAAGCAGACAGAAAAGACAGGATCAAAAAAACAAAAAACCTTCCCGTGAAATAAAACAGAAAGACAAAGAAGTATCTTCCCTGCTTTTTTGGGCCATAAACACTGACAACTATATAGAAGTAATATATGATTATTGTTTATGACTTTAATCTGAAACTTAAAACTGCAGTACTACGAAGTAAAAGAAAAAAGCACCAGTTTTATGAGGGTTCTTTGACAAGTTTCCAGGAAGGTTCTTAATGTTTGGAATAGTGAAATAGTTGCTTATTGACAATACTTTGAAAATCATCCTGCATTTAAGCAAAGATACAGAGGGACATAAATGTCTAAAGAAAATTAGTCTATTTTTCAAAAGTAACTTCTGCACTTATGGCCAATTTTTAATGAAATTTAGCCCTTGACAGATCCAGAGAGGTTGCTGGGTAAGTGTTTCAAAGCCATCTATAAAGCTAGCTCCTAAAGGATATGACGCACTTAAGCATTTTTATTTTTGTTTTGTGGTATATCTTTGTTTGGAGACATTTAAACAAAGCTTTACTAATCCAGAGCTATGTGTGCATATAGCAGCCAAGCTGGCTTTTAAAACGGCTAGACATTGCACTCCTCTAATATACCCTTACGGAGTTTTCAAATAATCCATTTGCTCTCACGGCACACCAATGCCTTTTAGATTCTTGCACTTGATAGCCTAGCTGAGAGTTCAGTCCCAAATCCAATTAAATCAAAAATCCCTATATGTGATTTTAGATATATGATTTATACATACTCTTAGCATGTCACAAATTATAAGCAAGAAACATTAGCTGATTTTACTGTTATTTAAGTTAGCACACATTATATTACAGGTGCTGTGAGCTAGGAAAAAAGCAGATGATTAATCCCAACTCGTCTGTTGCATAATAATGTCAGAGCCCTGAGGGTGGTAACAGGACTTACTGGCCCTGACCAGCCTCACCTGGGATGTCCACTCACTCCTCCTCTGCCCATGGGCCCAGGAGCCCCATTTAAGCTCAGCCTATGATGAAGGAGTGTTGGTGTCTGGTCCTTGCCTCCTGGATGGTCCCTGGACCTGTACTGCAGGTAGCTTCTCTCCTGTGTACGTCCCTCAGATAGATACTACTGCTTGTCTATGGCTCCATCTCCTTTCCTTCCTGCCTGGACCCCGTGGAAGGACCTTGCTCTATCCCTTGCTGTGTCAGGGGCTGCTAATGGACCTTATCTGGGCTCCTTTCCCACATGGATCTGCCCTGTTCCTGCTGTGCCCTGACAGGTAACCTATTCAAGGTAGTCATCTCTGCAACTAAATATCCAAGTCAGTTTTGGAGCAGACACAAAGATCCTAAATTGTTTCAGAACTTGTAAAAGTTATTTTTTTCATGTGGATATGACTGAGAAAGCTGGGGGGAGAGTGGGGTGGTAGGGTGGGCGGAGCATTAAACTATTCCTAAGGCACGTGGCTTTGCTAGCAACTATCTATTCTGTCTATATGTTTGCAAATACTGGCACTTTTAGTTCAGTAGTCGAAAGAAACCTCAAGCCTTTTTGAAGGGTGGAGGGAAGCTTTCTGACTCAAAGCGATTTCTTCAACTTGAAACGTTTAATAACCATTTCAGAAAAAGTTATATTTTTAAAAAAATGTAGTGCAACTGAAAATTGAAATGACCACTCTGAAAGAAAAAAATATTGACGTTGTCAGAATAGAAATATTATTGGGTTTGCATAAATGTATTTTTGCACTGAGGTAGCTCTCCAAGCAGAGTTTAACAATGATCTTTCTTCTTCTGAAGGTGCACTCTTCAACAAACTTGCAATATTTACTGTCACTTCTAGCTGTCTTCTTGACAGAGAGGGCTCTGCTGGGTGTGGTTAGAATGCATTCTTTCCACTTTTAAAAGAAACTGCAAAATACTGAGAGATAATTCTCCATTATCATCTGAAACTAAGTAAATATATCGGATGCTTTCTGCCTTGTGTTTTTTGTAAGCCATTATAGCAAGGCCATGCTGCTGGTGAACGTGGTGCTGAGGTTTGCAGTGGAGATTGTGTATCCTAATCCATGTTTCAAATAAAGTTCTATAGGTTCAATATCTCAGGGTTTTGACTTTAGGAATCCATCCCCAGCTATCCCATTGCAGAATCTAAACCTCTTTATATAAAGGCTCTATATAAGGCTAAGATAATTACTTAAATTCTAATACAAAAAAAGGAGGTATTGAGGTAGTGAAGCTGCAATCCACCTCTTTGTACTGCTTGTGTCCCAAATCCCAATTCTTTCTGTTTATCTCGGGGCTTAAATAACCCAGCATTTCCTATCCTACCTGTCCCCTGTTACACCCAGAAAGGAGCTCCTCCTTTCCAGCTGCCCGCTTTCTCATCCTCATTCCAATACCTTCCCACACAAATTTTCCCATCTCAGGCTTCCTTCTCACCAGCCCACTTGCGAGCCCTTAAAGCTCCCCTCACTCTTCAGCACTTCCTTCCCATATTTTTGTCCTGAATTTCCTCCCACTCTAGTCACATCCTTTCTCAGCTTACAGTTTCCACTACTGCTACGGTTATGTGCTTCCTCCTGTTCTTGCTGGCTGTGTATAGCCATTATTCCTTCAGCCTTTCCCTGGCAATAGCCTTTCCCTGGCAATACTCTCAGGATGGGCACTTCTTCCCATGGCTGTTGTAGCCAGCCAAGTTCTCCTTTTTGCTTGGCTCTCGGAAAGCATGCTCATTCTGCTCTCCTGGTTTTTCATAAGTCTAGTTGTATTTGATACTGATGCAAAACTCAGGACAGGACCTGAGGGCGATATGGGGGAAATGTCAATCAGAAATGGACCTATGAAGGCTTTAAAGCCAGCGAAACTTCACACTCTTTATCATATAACATTTGCAAATGAGTCGGGTTTTATGTTTTGACAACAATTTGGAAACAAGAGAAAACTTCAGGTTGCTAATGATAAGTTGCTTTAAATTAAAAACAACTGCTTTCTGTAGCAAGTTTGCCATTCTAATGAACTTTGCTGCTGTCAAACACACTCAACAGAATAGATTTATTAAATAAAATATGAAGATTCAAGGGAATGTGAAAACTTTGAGAAATACTTCAGAATATTTTCTATTGAATCTAGTTCCAGCTGTTGGTCATTAGTGATGTGACAGACAGGATGGGGCTACCTCAGCCTTGCTGGCTGCTAGTTGCTCTAGGGCCCAACTAGCGCAGTACACGCTCGGCAGAACTCTATGCTCTGTGGAGGGGAAGAAGAACGCAGGTAAAACACCTCATTTCCCCAAATTTCTGCTACGGCGCGGATCGTTTTGAAACGACTTGGGGAAACTTTAAGCGGTATTAGATGACCTTATATTTCTAGGCTTTCAGGCAGGCAGCGCTAGACGCGTGCCCCTTCCCCTTTCCCCCTCCCCCGCCCCATAAGCAGAGCCAAAGGTGCAGTGCGGGTGCGAGGGCGCCACCTGGTGGCCCCGCGGCCGCACAGCCCTGGACCTGCCGGGCTGGGGAAAGGCGACTGTCAGGTTTAGGAGTTCGTGGGAATCCGTCCCACCGCTTATTTCCAACAGCTATAGTATAAAGAGAACGATACGTAGCGCAATTTAGGCTGTAAATTGGTTTTTAAACTCCTTTTTACTAATATGAATTATTGAATTTATTAGTAAGGGTGGGTGCCGAGAACGAGTCTGCTATTTTTTGTTTGGGGGTGACAACCTCTCTGGCATTTGATGCAATAAAACCACAAGATTACCTTAACTACGTGATAGAGGAAGAAGTAGTTAAACTGAAATAAGGTGTGCAGCCAATGAAGTCAAATGTACATATACGTATGTTTTAAGGGCAAGTGTTAAATCCCCAGGAAAAGGCATAAGACGCCGCCAAAAATTGAAGCAAAGAAAAAAAAAAAAACACCACTTAGTTGAAAGTCACTCTTATAGGTACGTTTATAAAGAATTAAAAATAACATAAAAGTAGAATGATCTTTCTCTGAGAAACAGTATTTTCAGTTTTTTGGAAGCCTGAAATCTTGAAATTTCTCCAGACTCAGATTCTAAAAAAAGAAATACCTGAAATCACTGAAATGTTCCTCTTCAGGAACTCGCAAACTGAAAAATGCACTAAATATAAAAGTACTAAACACTTTATTAAATGCAAGGTAAAAATAGAGTATTCAAAAGTGAAAAAATTAAACTACAAAAAGCATGCTTTGTCTCCAATTCCAAATATTTCCATTTCCCTCAGTTTGTTACATATTAATTTATTTACAGAAATGATAGGAAACACCTGCTTACGCACCGCAATACTGAAATGTTAATAATAAGTAAAATGTACAGAGGTATGTGATCTTAAAAATACTTAGTATCTATCTGGCTGTGCTCCAAACTTTATAAACGTATCTGTATGGAAGTCACCAGTACATTAGAAATACCACAGACACTAATAGGCCTGATCAAATAATGTCCAATTCACTCAACAATGAATTTTTGTAGTCTCATTCAGCTGGCTATAGAGCTAATTTGATAGTGTTTCATTGATACCTTATTTCACTGAGGACACTGCTGAGCAATAGCGTATTACCTTTAAGGTTTTGGGGGTTTTCTGGGTAGCAACTTGTTTGTTATTATTTTCTAATAATAGATAAATCACTAGCCAAAGAGAAGTGTGCATGATAGACTTACAGTATGTTTATTTCTATATTGAGGGGTCATTATGCCACGTAATTATCTACATTAGGTGTTCGGAGGACAGTCCCTTTACACGCCTAAGGGAGCAGTCTTACTCTCTTAGATTTGTATATTTGTGTTACCTTCCAAGCCTTCACCACTGACTCTTGCTGTTTGTATAGTGAAAGCTCCAATTCCTGTTCAAAGAATGTACGGGCAAAAAGAACGCAAACTATCAGGCCTGCTGTTTTGAGGACAAGTCCTATGTAAACCTTTTGTTCCAAGTGTGTTTTTTGGATTCGATTAATTGACAGCAGTTATATCACAGAACTTGACTCAGCGCAAATGGAAGCGACCCCATTTCTCTTGACCACCGTAGGCTCAAAGAACAGCATCTGCTCAGTGTGTAGATTTATTCTTGCTCTGCCTACTTGTTTAACCCCAAGAGTCACCAAACAAACTCAGTCATTTTATAGTGGAGAAATACATTTCTCTATCCTCAGTCATAATCTCTAATCTTTTCACCAACTTCTATGAATAAAGTATCTGTCTGAATGTTGTTGAGGTTCCCCAAATCGGGTCAACTAGTACTAACTACTAGTAGCCAGTATTGGTACTTACGCAAAGAAGCACTACACAGAAATTGCTCTGAAGCAAGCTAATCAACTATTTCAATTGGGAAACGCTTGCTAATCTCTTTAATAAGATGTAAAACCAAATCTTTTTGGAGAATTTAACATATTATTGAGAAACAAAGGAAAGTAGGAACAGTATTTGGAAATGAATTTTCCTTAACTTTTTTCCTAATTTCCTTTATTTTTGTTACTGCAGTTTTTGCAAAGGTGTACTGACACTTACAGTATGTTGGTCACGTTGATTAGTACGTGAATATATTTAGCTGAAGTTATTTTGTAGCAATAGTGGGCCATACCCTCATACCTTTTACAAATGTTATCTCTGGAGCTTGGGCGGTATCAAATTGAGATGTATGGTAAGCTGAGAACTTGGAACTCCCAGGAAAATACTAATTCAGTGATAAACTGAATGCTAAAGGAGTAACTGAGTGTACGGAGGCACAATCTTGCACAGAAAAATGCAGGTGTGCTGAGGTGCAGAAAATGCTTCCTGGTGGAGAGTTATAGCCAAAAGAGCTGAACTGAATCTGTGTAATTATAATCTATTTCTCTTTTTCAGGAATTACAATGTAGATCTCATCTGTTTGTTGAAGGGATGTTCTGTAGTCTGGAGAGTTCTTAACTGTCTGGTGGATGGCCTGGCAGTGGTTTGATGACCTTTTTACATACAAGGACATCCTAAGGACATAGGCGTCTCTCATGCGTATGCCGCAATCCCAAACTTCTATTCGTTGAGCTGCCATCCCATCACCATGGAAAAGCTGAAATTCCTTATTTGTGTAGTTGTTTGGGTTTTGCCACCAAATGTCAACAGGTGTCTGAAGTTCTGGCTCTGAACTACACCTCTTTTCTGAGTGATGTGAACAACTTGCAATTTGGTTTACTTCACCATTCACAAATGCAACTTCCCTGTCTATGAAAAAAATATTCTTTTTATTGCAATTAGCACTTATGGGAGCTAGAATGTAATCAAGTCCCCATAGCCATGGTAGCTGACAAAATCTAAGTTTAAAGATCCTACAGGATATGTCTGAGCTAGCTGCATAGATAGTAAATGTTAACAGAAATTCAATAGTACTGAAAGCACTGAGAAATGACCCAGACGCAAAATCAGACGTTTAAGAACGCACTGAAGATGAACGTTATTTGAGAATGTTTTTAGACTTAAAACCTGTGGTGGTAGTTCAGTAACGTAGTTTTTATACTTCCTGTGTGGTAAGGCATAGTCAACTAACACGAATATAGCCTAATCTGACAAGGCACAAGCAAACTTCAGCCTGAAACCATAAACAAACTAGGATACAAACTAATGAACCGTTCAGCATTTGCTAAAGTACTGTCTGTTATGGACTACTCGCTCCCATGTATTCGGAGTTTTATGGGGAAAGTTTCCAGTATGTTTCCCCTAGTAATACAGAGATTCAACAGAGACTGAGTAACTGAAATTGAAGACTGATGTTAGCATCTATTAGTGCCTCCCAAGAAAAGTATTGAGCTTTTTTGGAGTCACTCTCTACTTGTACAAAATTAACTGGTTTATTCTGTAATTTGTTATAAATTGTATAATGCATACCCAGTCTTCCCAGTCTCTCTAAAATGATAAACCAAATAATTTGAGGCCTCAAAATCTTACTAAACAGGGCTAAAAAATACATAATGAGAAAAGACCACATATACTCTTAAATGCATGACTATAAGAGGTAGATGTAGAAAGCAAGGTGAACAAATGGAAGCCCTTTTCCTAAATGCAAATATTGATGTATCTAGGGAGGTTGGCGGAGGAAAAATCAACAAGTTTCTAGTCACCAGGTATAAAAAATGGCATCATGGATCACTTTGGAAGAACTGTATTATATGTTAAAAAAAACCAAACAACCCCAAACTAAAAGAAAACAAACAACAAACCCACAAACAAATAATAAAAAAAAAACAACAGAGGACTATATATACTATATTATTAAAGTACTACAAAATCACTTCAAATTGGAATGTCATGCCCTGGGAGGGTGGGGAAAAGAGCCGGGGCTTTCCAACTGATTTTGTAAGTAGTACTGAAAACTATGGAAAATCAGAGGAAAATATTGCTGTGTTATTACCATATAAAAGGCGACTTCAGCTCAGTGTAAGTAGACTAGGATGACATTAGGAAAGAATATAACACATAGGCTAATGCATCATAAACTTGAACGTTATGAGCCACTAATGAGAGAAATCAAAAATGGGAAAGTATTTCTCGTTTAAGCCCTGGATGAAGATATACTAATGAAAAACCACTTTAAGCGTAGTTGTAAAGTATTCGAATTTAACACTTTTGTAGAAGCAAAAAAAGTCCACCTAATACTGATTCCAAGTAAAAGTGGAAACTAATAAGGGTATTTATGAATATAAAATTAAAGAATCAGCTGAAGTAGTAAATTTTTACAGGTGTTATGCAGGCTGTCCGGGGGGGATGCAGCAAGTGAATTACTGGGGAGACATTCTATACAAACAAAAGGGAGGTAATTAAATTGTCATTGGCAAAGGATGCTGCGGTCACCAAAAATATAAACGGATTCAAACAGTGCTTAGTCAAAATTCATGGGAAAACATGCTAATCAAGGACTATTAAACAGTCATCTGGATATAGCATCTGCCTCAAAAAAACATTCAGAATCACTATTTCTCAGCAGTATCAGTAGAAACAGGAGAACCTGATAAACAATTAGTTACAAATTGCTAGACCTGAATGACGTTAACACAGAAGTTTTCCAGCTGACAGTACATCCTGAAGAAAGTACGCTTCTTTCTCCATAATACAAGGTTCTCTTCCATTACAGAACTGTTTGTACAGCAGTGTGTGTGGTTAAAGAGCGTTAAGGCCAAACCTGCCTCCTCTAGGCTTCTAGGATATGCCTAGAAGATAGATCCAGCTAAATGCTGCTGTCTTCACTAAGCCTCTGGGGGGCAAGAGGCTTATTCTTTTTTCCCCACCATCACCTCCATACATACTCCTTTAGTAAAATGGTTCCTCTGTAGAAAAATTAGCAAAAAGGAGCGCTATTTAAATTAGATTGGACTCCAAGTGTTGGAACAGACCAGAGGTGCTCTGTATCCCTTCTTGTGTGCAATCTTGAGAATAAGATTGAGGTACGTGACACTTTGTTTATGAAACTACTTTGCAGATTAGTATTTCTCAAAATGGCTAACTTTGTTACATATACATAATGGATTGTGATAAGTATCTTTCAACAACACATAAATATTTTTGCTACTAAATATTTGTTTTAATATGTAATGTAAATTGCACAGTGAATGTTTATCACTGGTAATAGGACCTTTATACTTTACTAAAACACATCTTGGCCTGTGAATAAGACAAAGAAAATCTAAGTTAAGTGACAGTCAAGTTCTCCTTTCACCCAGACAAGAACTTATGTAGTGCTCAGTTAATTAATTCATACTCACTTTTTTCCTTGAAGTGCTAGTTAATAAGTGCCAATGTCTCATAAAAAAAGTATACACCAGTGACTGTGAAAGCTCAGAAGAGGCGTGACTGCTGGAAGCCCAAATAAAGAGGAAAATGACGTGAAAACACGTTTCCTTAGTTGTCCAGGTGGTGGGAGAAACTTTAGAAGTAATTCTGCTTTGCAGAGCAACTCTGTCCCCTCAAATTATATATACTCACTGGAACGACCATTTCTCATGCTTGAAGATAGATCTACTATTCTCTCCCTGAAAAACACTCGGAATATAATACCGAGTGCTCATTATGATAGAAGTGGTGTCAAGTCCCCTGACTTTACTTATTCTTTATTTTAAGCCATTTTATTTTTGAAAAATTGTAGTGTTTTAGATTAATTCAGCTTTGAACTGAATGAGTTTGATTATGAATGGCTTGAGATGGGGGAGGGAAGGAATAAGGAAGAAGAGGGAAATTACTTCATGTGGTAATGGATACGTTTAACAATAAAAGGTTTGTCCTTTTGTGTTAGGAGATGTAATAACTTTATGGCAAAATTACTTCAGGGGACATATAAAATAGCTTCAAGATAAACCTTATCTTACTGAATTTTGTTCAATGTTTTAAAGCAGGAGTTTCTAAAATATGCAATGTGTGCATAACATGCAAACGAGGTTTTGCTAGTTACATGTATTTGGAAAGACTTTAAAGGCACACAGGTCTGCACTAGCTCCTACTGATGTTTTGTACAATTTAACATGCTGTAAGTCATCTCTAAAAGAAGCAAGAATTTTTAAGATTAATAGAGATACTTCATAAATCTGTTCACATTTGGGGACTTTGTTGCATTTTGAGGCAGCTAAAAAGCTTTGGTATAATTTCCAGAGCTCTTCCTATATCTTATCAGTGCCACATGGCTCTTAACGTGAGTCTTGGAAATTCCCCTTTTCCTAAGGAAAAGCCACTATTGTTTTTTTAGGCACAAAAATAAATATACCATTTGCCTATTAAAAAAAAAATCCATATTATTATTCTCTGTATGGAAATCTCATTCTCTGTTACTACAAACTTTTTATTGTTGATACATGTTTCCTGCTGTGTAAGTCTAAATTCCAGTTTACAGCCAAGTAGTTCAAGGAGCATGAGTTGAACTTTAATCATCTCCCCGTTTTCACTCTGCTACAGTATGTGAATTTAGCTATTTCAGCAGTATTTAAGGTAATTAAGTAGGAAGGTTATGCTTGATGTTGGTGCTAGTTTCAACTAACCCCGATAAAAGGAATTTATCAGACTTTGACAACAAATCCCACATTTTAGATTTGGTTTTCCCAGTGATTAATTTAAAAAAGGAAACCCAAATGAAAAAAAAAGAATTAATTTCCTTCCTTTAATGCTAGGCATAAAAGCTGAATCGGTTCTTCCTTGTAGATTTCCCTTGTACCTCTTAACAATATTTCAAAAGTGTTCTTCAATTATAGCCTTCGTCATACTGCCAGAACTGATGTTGACAGCTGGATAGCTTTGCACTGGTATCACTAAATGTATGTTACTAAGTAACAGGCTATAAAAATAAATTGATATTCATCTTGCAAAAAGATCAGGCACCAGTGAAGACTTCTATACTATGTACTCTAGAAACTTTACTTATTTATTGTAGACATTATACCAAAGAAGAACAAGAAGTAATATAAAAGGGATAGCTGTGTGGATATTTAGGAGGAGTACTTCCCAGGAACAAGCTAGAATATAACATCCATTCATTTTGAATAGGTAAAAGCGGATTTTTATGTAAGTCAGAAAAGGGGAAATTTAATGAATAGAAATCCAAAATGAAGCAGATCTGAAAGGTTATTAGCTATAGAAATCAGGAGAAAAGTATAAAAATTACTTTTTTCCATTTTTCTAATAATTCTGACTGCAAAATATATTTTCCATAGGACTTCTTCTTCACACACATTGTTTTGAATTTAATCTGTATCCAGTTTTCCAGCAATACAAAGATTGTGATAGAAGTGCAAAAATTGTTATAATACTGTTTTGGCCCTGACAGGTATTCTGTGATCATTAATTGCAGGCCTTTGAAGCAAGTTCCAGCCTGATAGGCGCATTTGAAGAGTTAACTGCACAAATGCAGGAGGAAATTTTTGTTGTCCTTTTTTTGGTTGCAAAAATGCCAGAACTGGCTCAGAGGAAAACAATTAGTGTGAATAGGAACAGGAAATGAGAAAGTTTTGTTGCTATAGAAACATTACTTTTTCTTGTAGCTCCTTTTTCTGTAAATATCACGTGAGCACTTTTTTGTTCTGAAATAAGAGAAATTCTCATCTGAGTACATCAAAAATATATCCCTGCATTGCCAATCATTTGTACAGAAACTTTCTAGTTACAGAAATGATAGAGAAAACTTTAAACCAGTTTTATTCTAATCAGAAAACTTGTATTCATTTTAAATAACCTTATCTTTTTATGCCACCCAAGAAGCGAAGTTTTTCATATGATATACTAATAACTAGGTTACTTTATTACAGACATCAGTAGGTTCGTGATCTAAAGTCTGGAATCAGTCTGCAAGCCCTTTATAAAATCCTGCTCAGCCTCAGAACTAAAATATCAATAGTATTTATAATCCTGCCTGGGATGGTTTTTAGAAAAACAACATATTCAGTTACTACAAGATAACCACTTTTAGTGTATAATGGAGCCAAAGGCACCACCATTGTTATCTACCTTGAATAAGGGCATCTATACAGCAGTGTAATAAGAAACAGTATCTACTGTTTGCATACGTGGTCACTCTTCCTTATGAAAAAAACCCTGCAGAAATATGACATTTTGTCACATTTGCATTAAATGAATGTGACAGAAACATTAACAGAATTTTTTCCTGAAAAGGAGGTTCAAAAAAGAAGTCAGCATCTGGATTCAACTAATATAATTAAGTAACTGTATTCTCATTGCATACAAACTGGTATCGCACTATATCATACTATGTCCTAGACTAACCTGTTGCTTAAGAAGATCTTTACCAGAAAGTATCAGTTGGTGTGTTTGGGGGTTTTTTGCCTTGTTTGGGGTTTTGTTATTATTTATTTATTCCAGAAGTCTGTCCTGATTTCTCAGCTCTTAATTCTTTCCCTATGCCCTTTATTCAGATGCTGGTTGCTAAAGGGCATTAATTAAATAATTCTCGCACACAAGATTTAGTGTTGCTGTTTGTCTTTTAACTTTTGAGAGCAGTGCCATAAGATTGTTATCAGAACAACCTAATTTTTTCTGCTAGAAAATACCACTTTGAAACAGATGTTTCCTAGGAGGACTTTCACGGCAGTGAAGGTTTGCTTATAAAATAAAGACCATGACAACCCATGGGACTGTGACCCTACTTTTCTCTGGGGAACCCAGACAGTAAGTGGGAGTAATTCCCTGTGTGACTCTGTTGGCAGTGCCGTCATCATGCTGCTTACTGGACAAATGTGAAAAACACTTTTTAGAGTGCAAAGCAGAGGGCTGTGTATTCTCAGGCTTGAAAGTGTAGTTACCTCAGAGTTTCACAGGACAGCTGCTGAGTCTCCTTCTCCACAGTACCTGTAAGCGATGCACCCGCCTCTTACCGCCGTTTCTGGGGTTTGGGGGAACGGCGACAGGCAAGGGGCTGCTAGCTAACAGAGAGCAAATGAAGAAAATTAATGCCCCCGGTTTTCCCGGCTCCTCCTTTTTTCATTCTGTCTTCTTAATTTTAAACCGTGTTCTCTGCTCTGCTGCAGAATTGGTATAATTTGCAGAGATACTGGAGGAAATAGCATTTTACTCTACTCTGCCTGTCAGGGCCTCAGGGCTGCTCCCTGAGGGGGAATGAGGTGGGAGACGAGGCCACCCCCGGCGCAGGCCGTGCCCTCACCCGCTGACCCATGGCTTCCCCCCATGGTGGGCAGAGACAGGGGCTGGTAATGGCGATCCATGACAGACCCCAGCCCTGTGAGGGGGTGGGCCAGGCCGGTGGCCCTGCTGGGGGTTCGAGGCAGGTAGAAGCAGGGGGAGCCGTGGTGAAGCTGGGCACC
Source organism: Stercorarius parasiticus (assembly GCA_013396915.1). Classification (NCBI taxonomy): domain Eukaryota; kingdom Metazoa; phylum Chordata; class Aves; order Charadriiformes; family Stercorariidae; genus Stercorarius; species Stercorarius parasiticus. The sequence continues at coordinate 1,322,477 of VWZL01006769.1, read as the reverse complement.
CTTATGGCCTGCTGGTGCCTGCAGGGCCCTGAGCTGTCTTTCTGTATGTCATTGGTAAGTAGGGAAAAGCAGACAAGTAGTCTCATTGTGGTAAAAACAGCAGAAAAGCGAAATGGCAAATACAGCCTTTTGGCTTACGGTGCTCTATAAAGCCACTGCCCAGCTTTCAGTTCTGGTGCTAGACATCCTTGTGCTGCTATTTAAGCTACCATGCGGACATTTGTCTGCTCTGAAACAGAGCCCTGTTAATTCATAACACTAAGCAGACATTTATCAACCAGCTAGACAATGTGACCTAATCAAACTTTCAGGCTAGCATGGAAAAGAGTGGAATCTGATTATTCTAAACATTGCACACGGTACGGGTGTTCTTCCTGAAATAATGAAAGTTATTTTTCTTCAGGAAATTAAAAGACACTGGACTCCTTCAGACTTCAGCAGCAATGGATTGAAATAGTGAACATGGTGTTTAGTGATGAACACAGAGTTATAAGATCTCTTTCTATCTACTGCCTGAACAGAGAAGTAACTATAAAAGTAGAGAAAGGCAAGGAATGTATCAAGGCTGCAAGAGAGAGATTACAACCTCTTTTAGTAATAGTCTGTAAGTATGTTACTTTTCTTTACAGCTGTGAATACTTTATTTATATACACATTTTCTTGAAAAAAAGATTTGAATGCATTTTTTCACCTTTCACTTCTGGTTAACACTTGCGGACTTCTCAGATAATTCTGTGTTCACTGAAAGAGTTTTTACTATGACCTACATATTATTTTCAGTAAACTTATGAAGCTTCAAAGACTAGAAATTTTAATTACGCAGTTGGTAAGAAAAATTATACGAGGCAAAATTATACGAGGCAAACTTCTAGGGAAGCTGCATCAAAACATAAAAAAGGGAAGACCTTAAATAAGTAAAATTTCATAAATAACGGTTTTGTGGTTTTTTGTTTTTTTCTTTTTTAAAAAACAACCCCCAAAAAAGCCTATCAAGTTGTCAAAAAAAATGGGGGCCAAATCAACATTTCATTTAAAAAAAAAAAATCACTTAAGAAGAAAACTGAAAAGAAATGGGCCCATGCGAACCTCATGAGGTTCAATAAGGCCGAGTGCAAGGTCCTGCACCTGGGTTGGGGCAAACGCTGCTATCAATACAGGCTGGGAGATGAAGGGAGTGAGAAGCACCTGGGGGTACTGGTGGATGAAAAGCTGGACATGAGCTGACAATGTGTGCTTGCAGCCCAGAAGGCCAACTGTATCCTGGCCTGCATTACAAAAATTGTGGCCAGCAGCTTGAGGGAGGTAATTCTGTCCCTCTACTCCGCTCTGGTGAGACCCCACCTGGGGTACTGCATCCAGCTCTGGAGCCCTCAGCACAGGAAAGACATGGACCTGTTGGAGCAGGTGCAGAGGAGGGCCACAAAGATGATCAAGAAGGATGGAACAGGTCTCCTATGAGTAGAGGCTGAGAGACTTGGGGTTTTTCAGCCTGGAGAAGAGAAGGGTCCAGGGAGACCTTATTGTGGCCTTTCAGTACTTAAAGGGGACTTACATGAAAGATGGGGACAAACTTTTTAGCAGGGCCTATTGCGATAGGATGAGGGGTAATGGTTTTAAACTAAAGGAGGGGAGATTTAGAATAGATAAAAGGAAGAAATTTTCTACGCTGAGGCTGGTGAAACACTGGAACAGGTTGCCCAGAGAGGTGGTAGATGCCCCATCCCTGGAGACATTCAAGGTCAGGTTGGACGGGGCTCTGAGCAACCTGATCTAGTGGAATATGCCTCTGCTCATTGCAGGGGGGTTGGACCAGATGACCTTTAAAGGTCCCTTCCAATCCAAACTGTTTTATGATTTTATGAATTTGGTTAGTTAAATTCTTAAGGGAAATAGTCTTACTTTTTAACATTTCAGGAGCATAAATTTCTTTGTACCTATTCCTCTGTGTCATAGTAATAAGAAGGCATATTTTAAATTGCAGAAAATGTCCAGGTTTTTCTTTTTTTTTCAAGGAAAAATTATGTTTATGCTTCATGTTAGGATAATGATTGCTATATAATCAAGACTGTCTCAATAGATACTCATGGTTTCTATGGCTATTTTCATTACTATATTCCACACCAAAAGTATACAATCTCTTGCATATTAAGCAGATAATGTGGGACTTCAATGTTTACGTACAGAATATTCTTCCTTTTTGGCATTTTACATAAATAAGGAGAAAAATGTATAGGAAGGTGCAGGCTGTCACTGTAGTTTCAAAACAAAACGTTATTCACATAAATATTTTGGCTATGACCATGAAATAAAAACATACAAAATAATACAGCGTTTTCAAGAGGAATTGTCCTCAGGCCCATGTGTGAGGCTGAGATAACTCCAGTGTTTCTAGCACCTGAAGGTACAAATTAGCTTTGCTTTCTGCTTACCGTTTTACCCAATATTTCATACTGCCTAATGGTCACAAGAAAATAACTTACCTTTATGCCTGGAATTACAGAAGAGATGATATTTAGAATGAAACTGTACCCTATATGACAGCTTGTTTAAGTAACAAAATTTACTATGCTGAGAAGGTAGATATCTCATAGGAATGCACATCGCCAGTGCCTCAACGTATTGCTAGTGTCAAGCGTTTTGTAATGTATCTGCTTTTGAACAGGCTCTCTCTTTGGGTTTGACAGTCTGAACTCCTTTACACCAGGGTTGCCGGCAACTTTAAAACTCTTTCAGTCATACTCCCACGTCTCAGTTTTGTTATCTAATTTCAGGGGGTGATATGAAAGCAAGCCAAGAGGGAAGATTAATGTCTGTCATCTTCATAATCTGATCCAGTTATTTAGAAGACATCTGTATTCTCTTGGACAGAAGTAAGTGGCATACTAGCAATATATGTCACCAGTTCAGGATAGGCTCTAAAAAACTTGACTGTACTGCTTTATTTGTAGCTTTCACGGGAAAAGCTGTGCTGTTCCAGATAAAGCAACTGTTGGACTGCCTAGTCCAGCAGCTCTCATGACTGCCATAATTGCTGATGTAGCAAGACAATATGGGTTAAAACCGTAACTGGTGGGTTTCCCACTTGCTTAAGGACAAGAAATATTTAGTTTCAGGGACTGCAACAAGTTTTGCTTGATACCGTATGTCTTTTGTAGAGCCTTCAGCAAGGGTTTTCATTAACATATTTCATGCCTTGTCATAAAAACAAGTATTACATGTTCCTTTCAAAAGCAATTCTCAGTCCCCTGCCTACCATCTTGTTCCAAGAGAAGTCCCTTATGATATTTTTTGCTCTCTCAGCATGAGCTCTGCTGGAGATCCAAATGTGCCTGAATGCAATACCTTTGAGTCGCACACCCTGATGCGGCCATGACATATTCCCCTGTCTCTACCTCTCTGCATACGAATGACTGCCTTGTTTTTTCTCACTGTTAAAGGCACATGCTAACAGTGGCTTCTGTGTACCAAAAGCTGTCAGCTGGCTAAAAGAGTGAGGGGAAGCTCAGTGCACAGTTTGCTCAGTCAGACAATTGCTTTAACCATTTGGCCATGGTCCAGTAAATTAATTTCAACTAAATGTGTGTTCAAAATGTGAGACTCTTGTTCTCTCTTCCTCTACTTTCCTGGAACAGAGAGGTTCAGGAAACTTGAGGCAAGACCCTTTTCTTCCACTTACAACACATTTGCAGAATTATTAATAGGTCTAATTGTCAAACTGGATTCATTTATAATGCTAAAACTTGATGCAGGATATTTAAGCATGTTTTTAATCCCAGGATAACATTAAGATCATTTTCATAAGCAAGACATTTATGCACAGCTGCTAGTGGCTAAAAAGGAAGTCATAAACAAGCTGCTTGCGTATTCTGGCACAAGCAGAATATCTTTGTATTTTGTGAGTATAAGTAGGTTGGTGGCTTGAATTGTTAAAAACATCAGCAGAGTGTAAGCCCACAGTCTTGCATTTTGGAAAATATTTTTGTTAGAAGTGGAGTGTGAAATTAGAAAAGTAGGGGATTTATGAGATTTTGGGGGAGAGGGAGAAAAATGTGAAATCAAACAACTGCTGTGTTAATTGTGCAATGTAGAAATGACAGAAGAGTCATACTGCATACAAAAGATATGTTCCAAATTTTATGTAGCTGCATTTATTACTGGTTTGAATATAGTTAGCAAATTACAGAAGACATTTACCCGCAGCAGCATAGTGAACTTTGAAAACAAGGAAGACTTTTGGCTTAAAAGAGGTGGTATCATGCATGTTTCAGGAAGACGATTAAACAATGTGTTAAGTGAGTGTTTTATAAGGGATTCAGTGCTTGCAATATATAATTGCGTATGTGAATATTTGATAGAGTCTGCCCGTGTTTGAAAGTGCCCTAAACTGAAAATGGTGACTTACGATGCCTTTCATTTTAGATAAGATGCATCATCAAGTTACTTGGAGATTTTGAAGTATAGTATATGGGTAGGAAGAAACTTAAATGCCAGAATAGGTCTAGTCTTGATCTTTTAAAGGATTTGGAGGGTAAGATGGCATCCTTGGAGGGTTGTTTTCTTCTGTGTATTGGGAAGGTGTATGGGATACACTGCAGACATACATATGTGTTCTAGGACAGGGCAGCTGCCCAAGGGCTAATTCCTGCAAATGCTGCATCATGAATCAAGACAACCTTAGCTAGCGTGTCCTTTTTACTATTCCACTGCAAGAACAGATAGCATAAATATAGTTCTAAAATTTGGTATTAGTAGCATAATGTAAGTGACTTTCAAAAGCCAACAAAAACAGGTGCCCATGGAGGCATTTTTTGTGATCCATTTTGCAAGATGTTTTTTAATCAACAATATTAAGCATGGAAAATAGGAATAATTGATTGCTACACCTGCAATGAACTCTACACATATGTATACTTTATATCACATACTGTATTGCTACATTGACACCAAAGGTAGTAGTAGAGCAGGACAGTAAGACAAGCATACAGAACATCTATTCTGGGATTTATTCCATTGTCTAACATTTTCTCATTTTTAACATAAGGTGTTAAAGATATAAAACAGTCACACGTATGATTAATAGCACACTATTTGCCTTTCACAGAGAGATTATTAAAAAAAATACATAAAACAAAGAACTATATATCTTAACCAATGTTTGAAAAATCACCCTCTGGTACTTAGGAAAAAAAAAACATTAGAACTTTGCTCAGTCATCAAAATTGGATGTTTTTATGTCAGTGATACCATTGAAGCAATGGGAAAAGCTAGGCAGGGTTACATTACGATGTGCTTGTGAATAGAGGGGTTTTTGGCTTCGTGCCTGACTGGCTCTAGGTTGTTCGCCTAATCCTCTCTGACTTTCTAAAGAAAACTATTTCAGTGTAGTTTTCTCTAACTCTGTGAATTACAGAGCAACCCCTCAGAGTAAGAACATTAGGAAACACAGGGCGTCAGGATCCATGATTTTAGGAAAACTTAGAAGTTAAGGCTGGATGTTCAGAGTTACTTCATCAAGAATGTGTTTTGTCCTAGGGTAAATGGTTGAAAGCTGCAGTGGTCCTCTCACTTATTTCCTGAATTGAATAAAAACAAAGTCTTAAATATAAAAATTCTGTGGGAAACAACATACTTTCTTCTATGTGAGTTTTACAACACTGTACATGCTAATGAAGAAAAGACCTCCAACTGGAGTATTCCACTTGATTGAACCCTTAGTTATTAATATAAGTATTATATTTCTTTAAGTATAAGTCTTCCCTTAATTTAGATATGGTCTGTTTGATTTTTTTTCTTAGGTGCCCTCCTTTTGTTTGTAAACTATAAACAGAAGAGAGAAGCGCGATTGTAGGAGCAAAAAGATAGGTTGCTTAAGGAGAGTTTTGGTCAGATGCTTACATGCTCAGTATTGTGTGTCTAAATCTATGTCTACTTAATCCAAACCTGAAGATAAGGTTGAACTCCACATGCAGCCACTGTGTTTCTTTGGCCAGTTTAAAAATCAGGGCATTAAGGTGTCTGCCTCTGGCCACCAGGCTGAACAAAGTATTCTTAAGGTTTTGACTCTGTAACAGCTGCATCGCTGTGAGACCAATAACGTGTCCTTTGCTAAATTTTATATTTTGGAATTATTATCGTAATGATTTTCCTACAAGTTTTTGAGTTGTTATTCTGGTCTTTGTTGGGACTCCATAAACAGCATCCAGTGTTTCGTTGCAAGGGCCTGTAAGGGTAAACTGCCATCCTTTTCCCCAGGCAACTCTTTTCAGATGTTCCAAAATGCCCATGAAAGGACAGGCATGACCAAGTGCACATTATTAGTTCTGCTTCTGGCCTGCCTTCATTCAGGTTACTCTCCTTCAACTGTTCTACTCTCAAAAGGCTCATTAAAAGTGCTGTTGTTAGTCATTAGGTTTGTAATGCGACATCTGAGGTTAATCCTTGGCACATATGGTACTTGAAAGCATTTACACATTTTAAGTATGTCTGCATTCCTTTTTCAAGTTTTTTTATCAACATTTTGTGACAAAGAAAAATATAAAAACCTACTATATTGAATGCATCTGGTTTGTTCCTTGTGACAGGTCAAAACCAGCAATTGTGTATGAAAGCTTTTTTTTTTTTTTCATAAAACAAACAAATAAACAAAGCTTCTTTCTCTGTGAAAGCTTTTCTTCCATAAAAGTTTTTGGAGGAAAGTCATGTTTTTCCTCCTATAGGCAGGGTACTAACACCAGTTTGATCTGTCATAAAAGCAAATAAACAGAGGATTACTTGTTCCTAAAGAGAGATTTCTCTGTCCCTCCAGCTATTTCAAAATTAGCAACATCTTTCCTGCTCATATGCCAGATCTCTGGGCAGCACTTGCAGCTGCCCTGGAGATGGTACTTCCCAGCATGTAACGCTGCTTCACCTACGGTATCCTGCGGGATGATAACATCCGGGCTTGGTCCCTAACCTAGAGGGACTGGCTTTCATAGCCCTCCAAAACGGAAAGGACAATGAAAAAACAGCTTTCTCCAAGTGGCTATTTCCTTTCTTCTCCCTGTTTTGTGGTTTGGGGTTGTTTGGTTTGTTTTTGTTCTCTTTTGTTTTTTGTTTTGTTTTGCATTTTTTTAACAGGATTAGACATCTTAAAGTATGGCATGCTGTTCTTTACATCACTGGAGACAGTGTTTGTTGAGGTAGCCTGCAGTTACACATGGCATCTCAAGCATCGTTTCAAAATTTTAGCCATTGTGTGTTGACGGGGCTGACCCAGATCCCATACAGTCACCAGCAGCCCCATCCTGCTACCAGCCCTGGGCAGAGCGTGCTTGTCACAGTGCCCTGGGGGCACTGCTGGGCTACAGGGCTGCTTTTGGATGTGCTGCAGCCCCAGCAATGGTCCTTACCTCTCGGCTGGGTCCAGATCCTGGTCCCAGGCCCTCAGCTACGGGTTAGGTGGGCAGGTGGGCTGCCTGGCCCATGGTCCTGCCCTGTGGTGGGCTACGTAGCCCTGGCCACTGCCCCTGGCATGTCAGCCCTCACCACGCCTGGATAAGTACCTACCTCATGGAGGTACCCTTACTGCTAATGGCTGACGACCTGCCATCACTATCTGAACACAAATTATAGCCATAATTTTAGTAAAACCCTCATAAACAGCAATTTCAGTAGCTGCATGCATGCATGGAGGCATGAGTAGATGCCATTTCTGTTGTACTAACAAGTTTTATTAGCTCTGTTATGTGTTTGAGAATGCACAGTGGGATCCCAAAAACACTCAGCATTCACGATTCGCTGTCCCCATTTTAAATTCTTCATGTCAGTGTCAGCGATTTTTAGTGGCCTCATCCTGCAGCAGTGGAGCAATGCCAGAGCTGAACAATTCCTGTACATTAAAATTAAAGTGGCATACTAGCATGGTAAGAAAAACATTGCCATTACACTATGCTTCACATTTTGTTTGAAAAGCTATTTAGACAGAACATTTCCAGAGTCTTTGCTCTTTAAGCAAGTGTATTTTTGGGACACATCTTGAAGACTTCTTTCAGGCTGTGAATCTGGCTTGAGTTTTATGCTGTGTATAGAGGAATTATAGAGGACATAATAAAGGGTAGGAAGATTATTTTTCAGGAGTCAAGCTTGGTATCTTGCAGGTATCAAAGGGTCAAGGACTGGCCAAAGACACAATGCATTTATCTACCTGTGCTCCACATTTCAAAACTCCTTGGTGCCTGAGGACCTGAAGCACTGGAGAAATGGAGTGCTCATAGACTTAAAGCATCATGTTCCACCCAGTTTCTGCTTTGAGAGCCTAAGGTTATACACAGAAGTTTACTGCAAAAAAAATTTTTTTTTTTTACATTATTTTCACCAAGCATCTTATCAGAAGCTCTCAATGGCCATGGCTCATCATTAGGAAACTGTTCTTTGTTCTAATTCACCAGTGGTAAAAGATGGGTGTGTATTTATGGGGAGATACTGAGGTTAAATAGTGCCCAAGAAAAGCGGTTACAGTCCACAAAGGTAAGTGGATGCTAGTGCTTCCTTTAATTTATTTTCTCCAATGCCTTTCATGTTTTTGTTTTAAAGCTGTCAGTGATTTAATAGCAACCAGGAAAAAAAAAAAAAGGAATATCAATATATAAAATCAAAAGACCTGTCAAAAGTAAAGAACAGAGAGAGTTACAGATTCCTTAGAGCTCGTTGTGGACGTTATTGTACTTGATTTTACTTGAAAGCCATTTAAATTCTATGGTGACTGATGGTAATATAAAATTCAAAGTAACAGGTTAATGTTTTAGGTGTTTCCAAATCCAGATAAATTTGGATTAAATGTTTTGTTTCAGGTCTCAGGTTTTTTTTAAACAATGGGAAAGAAAAGGCAAAGCAAAGTTTTTAATCCCAACTTAAAACTCATATTAAATTATTTGGTTTTATAATTTCTAATATACCTTCAAAAAACTGTATTTACTTTATAACAAAATCTTTCTTTGTATTCAAATGGAAAATTTTTGCAACATAGATTGTCAAAGTCACTGCTCATGGTGAAAGCAAAATTGAGCTCTTGGCTCTGGCTGCTAGGCTGAGAGCTGTAGGAGTTAACTCTGTTGATGATAATGAGACTGAGCAGGCAGCAGATGCTCACGTGCCTTTACAATCCAAATCTACCAAAAAATGCCTCTCTCAGAAAATTTGAGGAATGTCTGGCACCCTGGAGATAGTGATAGACTCTGTATTAGCCATATGCCACCTGCTAGAGCCATTGTTAAACAAACCACAGGATTTTACGGCACTATGCAAAGTTGCTTACTCGCAATGAAGCTTTGTCCCACTTCAAATTTTATCATCTTCCCTTACGACAACTTTTTAAACACCAAGTCATGCTAAGCTGTAAAAATAATGAATCTATTACAAAATATTAAAGAAATTCATTGAGGAATATTTTATAAGTTGCACTATTTATAACTATCCATGCATAGGAACACAGCGTTTGCTACGCTGTTATTTTTCCTGTAAAAGCTCAAATACTATACACCTACTGTTTCACATTTACAATTTCAACATCTGTTTCCTTAAAGGTTTTGCAAGGGCCTGTTGCTGTTTTCACGCATTACCATATTTGATGTGATTCTGAGCCAAAAATCTATTCTATAAAATATGCAAAGTTCTTCATTTACAAAACCTGTAAAAGAATAATACTTCACTGTAAAGAGGAACACTTTTGAGAGCTGCAGAATTTATTGTGCCTGTCTGTGATGCTTTGCATGGTAAAAAATAGAAAAGGGAAAAAAAAAGCATATTTTTCATCTAGTCTGCAATTTTAGAATAAACAGATAGAGAAAAAAGAAATCATTGTCCAGAAAGCTCAGAAATAACTGATCACATCTCAGAGACTAAGTCATTGGAAACTTGGGCAAAAATGCTCTTGAACAATTCGTACGTTTTCCTGGGCATATGTATGTTTGTTTTGCAAATACCACAGGAAAAAATATTAGGTGAAGGAAACAAATACCATTCATATGAAGAAGAAAAAATATCTCTTTACGTGTAACAATGTTAATTCCTGTGACATGAGCGAAGAAACCCTTTCAGTTTCTGTTGGGCAAATGTAATGATACTGAAATAAGCACTCTAGTCCCCATTTAGGGGAGTATTTAGGGAGAATCCAAGAATGATATGGAGAATGAAAAAGCTAATATAGAACTTAACAGGTTACAATAAAGAAGCTCATGAGACACATGGCTTCAGATGATCCAACGGCCCAATTAGATTCAGAGGTAGAAAAGGTTTGAATCTGAGAACTGTGTGGAAAAGGCCCATTGAAAAAACATGAGAAAATGTCATCATTCAGAATCACCATGGAAGTCTGAGACTAAAAATTTGGCTTTGCTTCCATTTGGAAGGCTGAAAGTTCCTAATAGCCTGACACGTTGAATATTCCTGTCCCTCAGAAGCTGAATGTGGCCTCATGGCTTTGGTTTGTCTTTTGTTTTATTTTATTTTTAGTTTCATTTTATTTTTAGTTTCATTTATTATTTATTCATTTATTTT
>VWZL01006769.1:1254432-1311926 GCA_013396915.1 Stercorarius parasiticus | reverse complement strand
TTTATTTTTATTCATTATTTATTATTTATTTTTATTTATTTTATTTTGGTTTTTTTTTAATTTTATTTTTTCTTATTTAAATATGGGAAGGCAGGAGGCAGGTATGGTTTAGTGCTATAGGCAGTTTAGCATTAGTGGGGAATTCATATAGTCTTTTAAGTCATTTGAAGGGCTAAACTACATATAACTATTTAAAATTTAAAGCTTCAGCCAACTCTGAGTTCCCTGAAGTAAAAGAAATGACAAAATATTTTGTGATGCAACCACTGTAATTCTTTCCTCAAAGAGTTATAAAGCTCAGGTGTAGCACTTCCTAAATACAGACATTTAATTTCTCCTCATTTCCCTTACTTAGTTTGCTGTATTAATCTCCCTTTCTACAGCTGAGGTGCTGAAGTTTGTTGGAATGTATTTTGCAGGATTTTTTGCCCAGAGTCACTCTTTCAGATTCATTTCAGTAGGAAAAGATTGAGTCTTACGTATTTTAGAGTTTTAGCTCCAGCATGAAATACAACCTGTTTGTTTTATAGATATGTTAATTTTTTTTTAGCGATGAGCAGAGAGAAAATAGGGAAAAAAAAATACTTACTTATCTCCGGATTCATTCTAATTTTAAATACTCTGTCAACTTACTACACAAACGTTGTAAGAAGCTCCAGCCTTTGCAAGAAGGCGGGGTTTTTTTCTGTGTATGGTTTTTTGGGTTTTGGTGGGGTTTTTTCGTGAATAAAAAAGGTTCCAATTTTTCTGTTAGGTAAGTTTATTTTGAAAAATGCAGAAGTAGAAAAATAATTATTGTTAGTACTGACTCTGTTTCTGAAACATATATTCATGACTGTTACCAACTCCATCTTCAATTGCACAGTTCAGCAAAATTGTAACTAAGAATCACTGGAAATATACCATAAAACTTATACCCAGGAAGCACAACATTGTCAGAAATATGTGTGGATATTCTTTTAACATATTTCGGCTGGCAATTATAAGATGCTATAATAATATTCCTAACCATTATTACAACCAGGTACAATGCAGTCTTTCAGTAGACTAGTTAGGGGGAAAACTCCACTTATTAGTTTTAAGATAAAGCTAATGTGTTTTTGAAAAGTTTTACACAGTGCATTACCTGAGATAGTAAGGTACTGTTCATTAAGAGACAGAAAGCTCCTGCTAATCCTGTACTACTAAATACACTTATATTTCTTTGTCCTCATTCTCCGATTATGCTAAATAGTGACTACAAAGAATGTATTTTGCCTTTTGAGTTTTGAGGTAGCTGCTGCTCCAGAAGCTTATCATATTCACTTCAGAACATGCAAAGTGATATACATAGCACAGAACTGTAAATCCTATACGTGCGTTATTTGGAAAGCAGTGAGCGCTTCTATCGTTAAAAAATCTTGAGACATCTATTTTCTAAGGTTTGCTCAGCTGCAAGACAGCCAGATAGGTGCTGACACCGGCTCTCTAGTTTTGCTCTAATGGAGACGTTCCACTCTGCAAAGCATCATTATTGCTTCCATTATATCTTTTCACCTTATACCTACTGTGCAGAATGACTGATTCAGGAAAATTGAACTGTTGCATGAACAAGAAAATTTTTCACTTGTTACCTTCACATCTGCTCATTCACTATAATACCTACGCAAAAGAATATAGAGTTAAGATTGCAATTTATCTTTGGGATTCCGTACTGATCTGGGTTGGTATTTTATTCTGAATGTTTATTCCGCTATGCAGAAAACTATTTCTGACCTCTTTTCAGAAAGCTGAGATTCAGCACATTGGTTCTTGTCAAGTGGCAACAAGCCACTCCAGTTCCTTCAAATCCTTGGTTAGCAGGGTAGCCTCGTAAATTTATTTTCCTCCCATTTTCTTTTCTTTATTCTCTCTCGTATTCACAAGATCCTCCCATGCTGCTGCTGTTCTAATGCATTCCCTCTGTTTCTCAACTATGGTATTCAGACCCTCCTTTTGGAGGTCCACATGGGACTAAATAAGACAAGTATAATAAAGGTGTTTATTAAGTGTGGTCTTTTAAATAGAAGTGCCAAACATTTTTTAAATTAGATTTTGTAACATCTGGACACTGACTGTTCATTTGCCTGTGATGAATCTCTTCACCTTACTTCTGGAGTGTGTGAACTGTAATAAAATATTAAATATTGAATGTTATATTTCCTTATAGTATTCTAAAAGATTTCATATAAGTAAAAACACAGAAGATTATTATTAAAATGTCTCAACTTTTGGGTACGACTTCAGTAATTTCTCCTAGATTCATATCTTTTTATCTTAATATGCTGAGTTATTCACTCCTTCAGAAGCTGACAATGAAATTAATATCAATAATTTTTTTCTTTTGGTTGAAACTATGACAGCATAAAAGCCGTTTAAATCAATTGTGCTTTTTTTACTTTTTCTTCCATTTGCAATTATGACAGTGATAGATATTTACTTTTTTAGGCAAAGGCGTTGTGAGGGGACATTTATCACAGTTTTAAGAAAAGCTCTGAGTGATAGAACAGAATTGTATTACCTTTGAGACATCTCTTCAGATGGCTACTAATTCCCTTTTTTATTTTCTTGATCTTTGCAAAGTTTCCCCAAGAATACTGAATAGATAATATTGCTTCAGATTGTTAAGAAGGTACAACTGATAGATGCAGCTTTCAAAAGTCCCCATTTGTCATGTCAGCTTCTCTTGTTTGCATTTTGAATTGCAGGATCAGTAACTGAAAAGTGCCAGAAAAAAAAATATTCATAACACAGTTATAATTTATTATTATTTTTTTAATATCAGGCAACATCTTAACTGCCTAGGAGACTCTCTGCTATCTTGCAGGCCTGCCTATATTTCTGCTTTGTAAATGGAGTCCGGTTCAACTTACTAAAAAGAATGTTTATATATCTTATTTCTTCTGAAGTAAGAAGACTAATTAACTAAATTCTAAGTCATAGTCTGTATAGTAGCCCTTAACAGCTTAATAATTTAAGGTTTAAGAATGGGCAGTTGAGTCTAGCTATTCAACGTGTTTGTTGCGGCTGTCATAACACATCCCCTAAGTGACAGATATCGTAGAAGTTCTCTGGCTTTCGTGATTGTTGGCAGACTGTCTGCCTAGGAACGGGGAAAACAGTGAGACAGAGGATGCTTGCTATTAGATTCCATAGGATATCATGCAGCAAATAAAAAGTGTCAAATTCTGCTCTACTTTACAGAAACCTGTAGAATGTTACCCAAGAAGACATAAAGAATCAGCGTACATGGGTATAGATGAGTAGGGGAGAGAGATGAAAGTACTAAAATAGGAATTAGATGTTCAAACACACCTAAGCTGATGTGAAATCATATAGTTTCTAATTTTATGTTAAAAGAGTAATACTTCTGTACAAAACTATAAAATAAAGAAAAAAAATTTTTAAAATTTTCATAATTCTGGTCCTAGTTAGCTACTTCATAAAATTTAGCAACTTCATAAAATTATCTTTTCTTTTTTTTTACAAATTGATAATCTTTTGTTTTGTTGTAATTGTGATTTTCTTCACAGATTATAGTTATAAATATAGGCCATTCTTAAGTTAGAATGGGTTGTCCAAGTCCGTTGTCTGAATTGTAAGTAGCCATTTCAGCTTCTTCAGCTATTTCATAGATAGACAGGGTATATCGTCTACAGAACATCATGACTGTTCTCTTTCTTGGCTTCCACAAAATTTGCAGTAAAAACATGTTGAAAGTGTCTGGACACCTATTTGCAAAGATAATGAATTCTTACTGACCCCAAAATACTATTTTCAGTAAAAAGAATTGAAGAGTAATGTTCTTACTGATAAAGATAAGAAGCAGCACAAAAAGTTCAGTTTGCATATTGCAATGATTAATGCTTGCAACATCATTTTAATTCTTTTAGACAAAACCATGAGTTGATGAAGAGGAAAGATTTTGTTCTGTCATCATTGTGCTCCAATGATCATGATTTAAAATTTAAAATTGCTGTACTGTTTTTTAAACCTACTTATGCTGTTTATTTTAAACATAAAGTATAATTATGTTTCTCGATAATATTACTTCAGAAAGAACAACTAGAGTGATAGGAGGAAGATTGACAGGAAAAAATGTGTCAGTCTTACAGATTGTATGTACTTCAGAATTGAGGGAAAAAAGGGTTTGCAGGAAGCACAAGGAAAGCTTAAGGAAACATGACTTCTCTACAATCTTTAGAAAAAAAATCTTTGTAAGAATCACTGAAAGTAGGGAAATGCTACTAGAAAAATGATGTAAGAAATTGCTATTCACCTTCAGACAGAGCTATACATAAATGATTTTGGTTCAAGGTTTAAAGATAAAACAAAGTTGGAAGTTCTTGGTAGTGCACGAGTTCAAAGGCACAAAAAACTTCTATACGTTATGACCCCACATAGTTGATGTTAATCAGCTCATTTTTACAGGTTGCTGCCATCATTACAGCACTGTTCAGCTAATAAACTAATGGTATTTGGCTTCAGAAGTGTATTCTCAGTGGATAAACCGGAGCAGAATGGGGAGGCTAAGGTCCTCGGGGTTAATCCTAGCCACAAGAGAATTAAAATTTCTTATGTTAGGTAATGCTATGGTTCCTCTTACTATGGAGGTAGATCTACAAAACAGTATTTCCACTGAAATGTTATTTAAAAAATTAGAGTTCCAGCCTTCGTGTATCCTTCTGGAAACATACTTTGAAACATACTTTGTACAAACAAATGTACTTTGACCTGATTTTAAACTGCTTAGGTCTTGCAAGGACTGTAATATCCTTTCTCCCTTACTTTTTTATGTGCACACAAACATAAAGACATAACTAAAGAAACTTTGGTACTGTTCAAAGGAAGCACTGAGACCCATAATTGGGCAGAGCTAGACAAACAGCTTTTTTCTGCCATAGGGGCATATTGCTTGTTTACGTCCACTTGATACATCAGCCTTTGGATTAAATGCTCATTTTTCCTTGTTCTGGCTGATATGGTTCTGCATAAAATATAGAAGGGGCAAAGAGAGTTCAGCTGACTGAGCAGAGCTGTAAGCAGTTACTGTGGAAACTAGCATTGCTAAAACAGGTTTGCGTGGGCATTTTAAGAAAGCTTTTACAATTGATGGTGAAATACAGATTGATAGGGGGTTTGAAACTGGAAAACTTTTAAAGGATGCTGTTACCAAGTTAATATCATGTGATTCTTTCATTTAGTCTTTTCCTGCTCACCTGAAGATTACAGTGTTGCATAAGATCAGTTCTAAAGCTGACATTTTGATTTCTAATCTCTCCTTCTGTCCATTGTTCCCATATCAAATACGATCCATTATGCCATAAAAGACAGGTCTAGATTTCACAAACAAGACCAAACTTAAAAGTTAGCTTCAAATGCGAAGGGCAGTTATGTGTCAGAGTTTGCATAGGTAGCTGACTTCCTCCACATATCTAATACATGCCGTTGTCACCACCAAAAGTCAAAAGATTAATTGGATTGTGAAATGAAAAACTGGAAAGTTAGGAGATGCCAGATTTAATTTAAAATCTTCTACCACCCCGCACATGCTTTATGTTGTTTACAATAGGACACCATAAGCGTATCTTTGATGTTATCATTGTACCATGTGGGTGCTGGTTTCACTGCTGGGTGTCCGAACTCCAGCTGCTACAGCAGTAACTGGCCTTATGATCTCCTTACTGATTATTCTGACACGGGTGGTACATTTTTGCTGAACATCATGTACAACAAAAGGAATACGACAAATTTTAATCTCAGGAAACGCTGGTCAGAAAAGGTGTTTCTGTAGCCTGAAGGCATTCCCAGCCGCCACTACTTGCTACCAAGAGCAGAGTTCTTAAAGCTTTTCCAGGAAAGAGGGTAATCTTTCCTAAAGGAAAGTAGCAGGCAAATTACATCAAGGGATCGCAGCCTAGGCTCCTGCTACGTTTTGGAATATTATCTAGTGGAATCATAAGTTGGAGTTGTTATAAAATGAGTATTGGTGTTAAGAGGACATGATTTCAGATCACAGAAAGCCTGGATTAAAACTGGCTTGTCAGATATCAAATCAGGTGTCAGGAGACAGTCATGACAAAAGTATCACCCAAACCATGAAGTAATACTTCATTAACATTGATGCTTGTTCACAGCTGTACCTTAATGAATACCTGAATGCCTTTGTTTTAGAGTGATTTAACAGCAGTATTCTTGGTACATAATGCATACAACTTCTATTTATTGAGCAAACGTTGAATGATATAAAAGTATGCAGTAACAAATAATCGTCTTGTTACGTATCATATAATACATTTCATAGGAATTTGTGTCTTCTAGTAAGCACACAGGAAAAGCTTAGAATTTCAACACTCAAGGTAAAAATATCACTGTATGTTATTAACCCTACTTATAGCTGATGAACTATTCATGAATTCGAAGCTAGAAAACAACTAGAGAGGAGTAGTAATGCTTATTTCTTTATGTTGAGAAATAAGCATTTCTGTGGAGAAAAGTCTTACCCAACAAGGACATGATCAATAAAAGCAAGGAAGCCTATTTTTCTGTTTAATGTTGTGGTCCCAATTACCCACCGTCCTCTCCTCATGTTCCTTTTTTGCATGTCTGGGCAAGCACATCCTTTGTGTGGTTCACAGTTACGCAAATATTGACTTGCTAATTAGTTCAAGCACGCAGAAATGAAATGTAAGACCACTTTAGACCGTGTTTTTGTATTTGTCTGCCAAATCACAGTTTTTGCATTTAATGAACGTACATTCTGCTATCCTGCAAGTTAACCTTGTAAAAGGGCAGTTTCTCTGAGTTGCTGAGTTGTGCTGTCTTCTTTTCCTTTTTTTTTTTTTTTGACTTTTACTTTTCTGAAGGTCAAGGATGAAATGCACAGTCTTTTCAGATCACTTTGATTACAGCTTATCAGTGAGACCTGAGAATGCTGAGTGCATTAAAGAGGCCTCTTCAGCTGGTATCCACCCTTTTTACTTACCTTTGGTTTGAAAGACCAGCCAGCAATTTCATCCAGGACAGCCTAAGAAAGGACATGAGAAAATAATGCTCTGTAACATCAGGTTGTAGTGCACACTCCAATTTTCTTAATTTTTTATATGTTTTAATAATCGAGCCTATTTTTACTGTTTTTCTTGCTGGTGGAATATTGAGATGTTTTAAATGAAACATATCATAGGTAAACACACTTTTAGATAAGGGAACTTTTTTCCTTTTCTGGGGTAGAACTTTTTACTTAAGTAGTTTGTGTTTCTTACAGATTTATGATTTGATTGCATAGCTTGCCGATTGATCGACATATATCGTTTACCAGTACTGCTTTTCAAAATGGCTTGGGTGTAGTAACTTGTTGATGAGACTGTTTTGTCAACTAACCAGCTATAAGGTTTACCTTTTCAGTGTGCTTTGCTGATTTAGCTCCATTTTTTAAGGCTTGGTTTTCATTTTTACAGACTGATTTTTTTCTTTAAGCTTTTGACTCCGAGTTTTTTAAAAAGCAACTAGACTATTTCAATAGTTCAATTTTCAAATGCTTCTCTTTGACAGTATCACACGCGAACTGATTAAGAGGCTAGTCTGAAGTATTTGGCTGGTGCTATTTTACATAATTTGTTAATTGGGATATATATATTTAAGCTGAAGACGTTGGCATTTCAGTAGTCACGCATCTAGGAGAACAATTTATGAATCGAGACTCAAGTATTTCTTGAGTGAAACTCCTTTTGTGTAATGATTATGTGTTGTGTTAAGAAGCGTTCAGGAAATGCAGCAGTGCAGTTCAATAACACATTAAAATACAAAAAATGACACTTCGTAAAAGTAAATTTTATGAATTAATTTTCCTATATTAATACAATTTTAGAAACAGGCAGAGCGGAGGCTGTGTGATGAAAGAATGACAGGACACTTATAGTTGTTCCTGGGGAGGCAGGTAAGATTTCATTGTATTGAAGCATATTGCCCAAACCTGGAGCCAATGAAACTAAATGTAAAGAAATAATTTTCTCCGAAAGATATTCTTCGAACAGCTACTTACTGGGGTTTTTTCTTCTTTTGTCCTCCTTGGTTTTTAGAATATTTATTTATTTATTGTCTTCATGACTTCTCTAACATCTCTCTGATTTGGCTATCAAGATAGTATGGAAGACAGTGGCAAAGGCCACACTATTGTCATGGTAAACACTATATACGTTGCGTGCCCCTTATCCACAAAACCACTTGCCTCATCACAGGGGTCAGGCAATATTTGACCTCGGTAAATCCATGTTGGCTGTTCTGAACCATCATTTCATCCTGCGTGTGCTTGGAAATGACTTACATTTGTCCTGTAAATATCCAGGGGACTAACGTGAGGCTGATCCACTTGTAGAGCCCTAAATCCTCTTTTTTGCCCTTCTCCAAGATGGACATAATGTTTGCCCTTCCCCCATCCTCAGGAGTCCCCATCACAATGACCTTTCAAAAATGATGGAGAAAAGCATGACAATAGCATTGGCCAGCTCTCCTGACACATTCAGATGCATCCCATCTGGTCCCATGGGCTCATGTATTTTACATTACCTCTGACGTTATCTGATGCAACATCCCTAGTACACAATTATTGTGCTTTAAGGGGCTGGATTTTCACAAGGCTACAGGAAATATTTTTCTCTAAATAGGTGATAGCACATTACTAGCCCTTCAGTTTTTAGAAGAAGCGTATGGTAATTTTGTTTTGGATATATGTAGAATGATGTCATATAATGATATCATTTATACCAGTGGTTGTTGGCACGTAATGTGATGGTCTGGTATTGTGGTTGAGTTTGGAATGAAATTTATCAATAGAGGGTACGTCCTGATTGCTTTCTGTTTCTTTTACTGAGTGATGAACTGGCAGTAGTCCTAAATTCAGTGAAAATGTGAGGCATTACAGGTGTGCAGGTTATGGTGTGGAAATGGATTTTCAATTCTTTGTCTTTTCATCATTATTTGTTAAAACTGCTACCGCTCAGTTCCAAATAAATCTTTATTCTCTAGTAGTATTTGTAAGAGCCATAGATTAATTCATTTTGTATGTTGTATATATAATTGTATACAGATAGAGAGCATTTTTAGGATTAACACTTTCTATTTTTTGTTTTGTTTTGTTACAAATGTTCTGACTGAGCCTTCTCTCAGCAGTTAGGTAGTTATGGCCATATATAGTTATATGCCCCATCTGCAATAGGCACAGTATTCAATATGGTAATGAGATAAACTTGTGGAAAGCTGTTTTTATGAAAAGTGCACTTAAAAAAGTATGAAGTCAGACTGAACCTTGTGTGCAGTGGACTAGAGGTAACTGAGATGTAGAGCAAACCAACTAGTGGCACAGAACGGCCGTGCCAAGCCACGCGCATGAAGATGGGCTGTGGGGAGATTAGTTTGATGTAAACTTCTTTCTTAGCTGCTCGGTTTGATACCTTTTTTGCTTTATAATTCCTGGGGTTTTTTAGAAGTTTAAATATTTTTGATTCTCATGTTCTGGAAAGCCTCAAGTACCACCACAAAATTCTATCTCTTATTATTATGAAACCTTTATAAACATATCTAAAAATTTTTTTAGGCGTTATACAATAATAGTTTCAGTGTAACTACACAAACTACAGGAAATTCCTAGATAAAAGCTCTAGTAAGTATTAAGTATACCACAGATTTGGCTTATGTTGGTGCACGTAGCTTTTATGATTATGGAAGCTACAGAGTTGAAGAATGTAGACTACTGGTGCATCTTTAAAAACAAAGTTTACATACAGTGTAAATTACATTTTGTTTAAGTATTTTTGAGATTTTGTCTTAATATCGGGCACCACTTGCACAATAGTGTGCCTTTCGACATTTCAAGAAAGGAGGAATCTGATTCCCTTCATCTTTCCAGTTCGATACCAAATCTGCAGAATGCATATATGAATTATTTATTTACAAAAGAATTCTGATTTATCTTGGTGGGATGTTTCAAGATGTCAGAGAAGGACATATGGGACTGATACACAGCAATTGTGATTTTTAATGTAATATGCCAGGATATGTAGAGATAGGGCAAATACTGAAACGGTAGTACAATCACAAGAGGCATATTGCAAATGGGAAATACGACATTAAACTGGCCCGAATAATTTGAGTGCAAAGTGAATGATGGTATCATCTGGTATCTTGACAGTAAAGATGCAATAATTCAGCATTGGCTGCAATGTGCTTACTGATAACATTTCAAATCAGATATGGTGTGACATTTAAGTATCTACTGGCAGGGATTTTCCATCAAGGAATGAAGACAAGCAGAGAAAATCTATAGAAATCTTGCACTGATATAATGGAACTATTCAGCACAAGTGTTCTATAGATTTTTCTATAAAAAAGCATTTATATTCTATTTTTTCTTATAGCCATATTTTAAATGTCCCCATTTCATGTTCTCAAAAAATTAAGAGTTTCAATACCTGAAACACGTTGGCATATACTACTTGAAGTATACACGACTTTTATACACGCAGCCCCTTGGAATCATCATTGAGATTGGGAAAGAGAAGAATATATAATGATTTCAGTGCAATTGTGGTTGACAGCAACACTTCTTCAGATATTACAGCAAGCTACCTGGATTGCTATTGTGTGTAGGTAAAGGTGCTCAGTATAAACATACCACAGTTTCTAGCCAATGAAATATTAAGTAAATGATAATGTGAACACAATATTGAAGTATTATATATCTCAAATACTACACTCCTTGTCAAATGCCCATTGTGACCGGGTTAAGTACACATCTATGGGAAAGGAGCCTGGGGGTTAGTTGCCATATTAGTGCCAGCTGGGGTGGTCTGTGCTCACTGTTACATCACGTCAACTACTTGATTTTCTGAAGCACCTGGCTCTTGAAAGATGTCTGTCATATTGTCATAGGTAAGAGGCGTATAGCTTACATAAAAATTGTTGTTGACAAGTAGACAGTCAATGTTGTTACTGATTTATTATCTCAGATAATATAAAAACTTAGAACTTAGACGTGTTTTCTCACAAGTAAAATCTCTTCTATGGGACTTCAGAATTGCAACTTTTGAAGGACCAAGTTCCTTTAGGCAAATGATTTTTGTCTAATTCATTTAAAGTGAGTTTGAAGAATAGCTCATTTATTGATTATTAAAGCTGTCATTGAGTCCAGGCTGGAGATCCAGCAAGGTCTGTGCAAAAGACATATAAGTGACTGAGGCTGGAAATCAGGATGCAATGATGGGGACATCCAAGGAAGGGAAATTGAAAAGAATAGGAGGGAGAGGAAAAGCCAGAACCTGTACTTTCATTCATATACATGCATCTACCTTATAGGTACACTGAAGTCTCTGATCATTTTCGCTAAAATAATTTCTTAACCTTCCAGCTTTAAGGGATGTGTAAAAAATGCTGTGGAAATGTAGACATTGGAGTTACTCTTCCCATTAGAGAATTCTTTACTGGGGAGGACAACGGTTTTTACCGAAAGCTTTCGGGCTACAGAGTTCTTGTCATGAAGTTTTGTTATCTTCCATCATATTTACTTACAGGTAAGTATCTGTATGAGAAGCAATCCATATGTAAATTTTCTGGACTTTAACTGTGCTGCTGGAATCAGTAGATACAAGTCTTGGTTGTTTTGGGTGGGGTTTTCTTGCTTGTTTTTTAACAGTGTGAAAAGTGGGAAGAGAAAACAGAACCACAGAAAAGCAAGTTATGTATGTTTTTGGGGTTTTTTTTGAGATTTTGTACTTTTTAAAACATACTTGGCATGACGGAGAATGTGGAAAACAGAAAGGGGAAGAAGGGAAGAGCCGATATGTATTTGGCTTTTACTAAATTTGTTAGGCTTTCCGCCGAAAGAAAAATCCTGTTGGCAGGTTGGTTTGAGAAAATTGTACTTCAGTACTAAACATAATGCTTTTATCAGTCCATTGCTTAATCTTTTTTTTTTTGTGCATACTTGTGCCTGAGGCTTTCTCCTCTTTATCTCATCCCTGATAGAACTGTCAAGACTGATCAAGTTTCCTAAACACACGTGAAAATTGACTTGTTCTCAATTCCACCACTATTGCCTTTCAATACTTATGTATTGTCTCTTTGCTCAGTTACAAGTGCTCTGTCTTCGTGGCAGGTTTTGTAAATCCAAGTTGAGTACACCGGTACTAGAAAAGAGTATCATCATTCATTCAAGCTTGTTTAGTGAGTTCGAGAGGCCATCTGCGTAAGCTGTGGAGCTTAACTCTCGATCATGCGATGTCACACCCTCCAGCTCATCTCTCCTTATGTCCAGTTTCAGAGCATGATGGAAACTGACACTGACTCCATGTCCCTTTGTGTTACACCAAACCCTGACTTGAAGCAGCTGCTTGGTTTTCCAGCAATGCTGTGGTGTGGAAAGATTCTTCCTGTGTTGCTTTTACAATTGCAACTTGGGTAAATCGTTGGTCTCCCCCAACACCAGTACATAGGATGCATTAAGTTTTCCCCTATTCTGTTCAGGTTCTCAGCCTGTTCCATTACCATAGAATCCAAACACCTAAGCCATTTAATACTATAATACCTTCAAATGGAGTCTAAGGGGTTTTTTGCTAGCATTTATGTAGCAGCAGAGATTCTTACACTCGTGAAAAATAACTGTGACATATGTGCAGGAAAGCGGGGCGAAGGTATCGGACACCATGAGAAGTAACAAATGAAACCCAGTTGGTACTTCTTGGTTATACGTAATATGGTAACTTTTTTCTTTAGTATAAAAGAATTCTTACAAGCACAGCAGTGTGAATCTTTCAAATGCAAAATTATTTTATGGAAAGAAAATGAGAAGCCGTGTAGTAACAGATTCTTTTGCTAAGGGCTACAAAGTACAACTGCATTACATGCTATGTCTATATTTGGTATTAAAAAGAACTCAATGATCCCCTTAAAGCCTTTTTTCTGACAAGATTTTCATTAAAACCCAGTTCTTGTTATTAAGCACATTATTACATAATTAAAATTAAATAAGTCTTGGGGGAAAGTAATAATTTGACAAAAAATCACCCTTGATTAAATTTCTTCTTTTGCTTTGAATAGGCTCGTTCAAAAGAGAGATTCCGTCTGAGAAATAACATTATAACTTAAGCATATTTTCATTATCTTACTTTTTAAATTTATATACTCAGAGGTACCACATGGATATAGCAGCTTGAAAAATCTTTAAATTATTAAAGAAACCATTTGCCCAAAGCTTGTATGCCTTCATATAACCACAGTGTGTTGTCATGTAATATTCGAGGCATAGATTATAGCAATTGGTCTTTGGCTTGCTAACATTGCCTTCATTGGTAGTTGTATTGACTTTTAAAAAATAGCAGACATTAAGATTTAATTAACATTTAAAAATGTCTTCAAATACCAGGTACATTGGACTTCAAAGCTTTTTCTTCACTACACATAGCTCTAAAATGTTAGACTCGGGGAGGAGGGGGGAAACCAACTGACTATAGACCGTCTGCTGTAGGGTGTTGGACATCCACCTAAGACCATGGGTTCAGGACTACATGTGAGATGAAATGGATCTTCATGTTACGGTTTCCACTGTTTTTAAGGCCAACCTATCTCAGGACAGCTGGAAGTTACATGGGCTGTCTGCAGTGGGCAAAGTTGTTATAAACAGATAAAAAAAAAAAAAGAGCTTAAAAAGACCATGCCTAACAATCTTTTTGAGCTGGTGAATGAAAAACCATGTTTATCAGTAATATGTTGGTATATTTTTGAGTAATGCTTTATTTGTTTTCCTTCTTGTTTTGGATTTGTTTGGGTTTTTTTCTAGAAAAAAGTGAGAAAAGATAAAAGTAAGCCTTTTTCTGAAAATCTATGAGTATACTATGACGTATGAAGAACTGAGTGCAAAGTGAAACAAAAATTCACAGTCTGTATTAGTTCAGGCATTAGATTGTGTATGTAATCCTCTTTGGAAAGAGATTATAATTCTGACTGTAAACTTTTCAGAAAATGAGATGAATATGTAATGACGATTTTCTTCCAACACAGCTTTATTAGTTCTCCTGCCAAACACAAAATGTGTTTTATCCTACACATAGGACAACAGCTATTATAATTTATTAGTGTTGTTCTGGTACAGAATAATGTAACTTCATTGCAGAAAACGCCTGTGACAGATGACAAACCAGGTCCATGGTAGATCACTCGCCTAAATTTGAATTTTCATTCTTACTATTCGTTGTCTGTTAATCTACCCAATTAAAAAAACCCAAACCTTTCCTATCTTGATAAGAAGTTTATGTAGAGTCAAAAAAAATTTAAGAATAACAATAAGGATAGCTCAAGTTATCAAGATGCTACATGGGTCGTCATATTAGCCATTGAGAGTAGCCACTGATCACATGGGAGCAATGTTTTGCCCTTTTTCTTTACAACTGTGGTTGGCATCCTTTTTGTGTTCAAAGAAAAGACTGGTGTGTAGTACTGCACCAAGCTTCATTTGGAAAGTAGATTCTGCTGTAGAAAGCACAAAAAGGTCTTGGTCTTTATCCTAAAGATTCTTACAGTTTTGGAGACTTCTTACAGAGTGCCTTGTAGGAGCTTTTCAAGTGCCATATGAACAAAACAGCAGAACAGAAAAGTTTGGTTGACCTACATACATAATTCCAAAGTAGTGAAAGATAGGGAGCTTTGAGCAACCTCGTCTAGTGGAAGGTGTCCCTGCCTGTGGCAGGGGGGTTGGAACTAGATGATCTTTAAGGTCTCTTCCAACCCTAACCATACTATGGTTCTATGATTCGATAGCTAACTTGCTTTTGCTATATCACACCACTTATCTTGTGTGCCCTCTGTGGACCGTGTTAGTTCATAGGGTAATAGTTAGTTAATAGAACAGGAAAAAAACCCAAACCCCCAAAGAAAAAAAACCCAAAACCACAAACAAAAAAACAACACTGAGAATATAAAATATTTGCAACAAGAGAGCTCAAATCCAATTGCTTTTTCTGCTTTGCATGTTTCCTTCTACAGCAGGTGTGTGGGGCATCTGTGGTGTTTACTGTTCCATACTCTAAATACCATCATAGAATAACAAAGCCCTTTTCTCCTAGTTATGATTAGCATCTGACAGTCAAGTATTCATACAGTTTTGTAACATTTTGTGGCAGAATACTGTTATGTCAATGATGCTATGACATTTGCAGGCATAAATTATTAGAAAAAAAATACGCTTGCTCTGCAAAGTCACTTTGCTTTGCAAAGTCACTTCTCCTGGAGACTCTACAGCAATTTAATAATTTCTTTCTACTTGGCAGGGGAAATTTAATTCAAAAATAGATAGAAATATAATGGTTCATAGTCAAGTATCAGATCAACCTGAAGGGTTGCGTTGAAAATTCATAATACTTTGCATAATATCTCTCCAATAGATACCAGGTCTGATTAGAGACCTAATATCAGGTCTGGTTACAGACTGGTGATACTAGCTTTTTTTTTATCATCTTTACAGATTAGCACTGATTAGAACTGATGCACTGATCAACATGATAATTGTAGTTAAGAGTTACAGGAAGCTCTTGAGATATGTGAGATCTGAAAGGAATCAGTAATAATATAAGTAAATAAGCATAAGCTTTTCCCATATTGGTCTCAGCCTCAGGGAGAGGAAATCAGTGGATGAAATTTATCACAAAGGCAGACTACAGCTCTGGTAAACTGTGTGCAGTATTTTGCACAACTACAATGAAAGTGGTGTGAAGGAAAGTTCACAGTGCGAAGTGTACATATTGCTAACAGACTTGCCTCTGGCAAGCATTAAAGCACTCCTGGCCAGCAACAGTGCAAATTAACTATTTGGTCTTTCATATTTTTTCCTGACAAGAGCTTACAACCCCCTCACTTCTTCCAAGATGAACAAATGATTGCCTTCGGAGGATCTGGTTACTTTATCTTCAAAAGTGTCTCCCTCACAGTTGAAGTCAATGACAGCAAATGTAAGGCATGAGGTTTTTTTTATTCTGGAGACTGGAAAACATCCAGCACTCCAGATATTACTACTAACGGATAGCATCTATCTGTTAATAGTAATAACTGTTACTTATTACAATAACTATCACTTATTAACAGAAGGTAATACTAAAATTCAAAAATCTTTGAGTAGCATTTTGGGACAATGGAAAATTGTTCAAAACAAATGGATTATCTGATGTTTTCTACATTATCATATTTCCAGGGACCAACTTTCTCTTTAAAAAGTTTTTGTGTGCTTTAGTCTTGACAAAGGTATCACTTCTGTATTGTAGTCTAATTGTATTATTCTATTTATAACTTTTATATACATATGTTTACATTTAATATTCAATTGGCAAGGTATGGTTCATCATACAACCACTATTTCTGCTCTTAGCTGCAGCATTGGGCAGTGTGTAACAAGATGAATGTCCCTATTTAGGGTCATTCTGTGGCTTCTGGCCACTCTGAAATTATTTTGAACTTTTAAAACCACTGAGAAAAAAGCAAAAACCAAACAACAATTTGAAGTTTGTATCACAGTAATTATTTTATTATTTTACTATACTAAACAGGGAGGAAAAAAAGCAGTCTATTGTAATTTTGCAAAAAAAAGAACGCAGGAAATGCTACTTCTCCAATTTAATTTGAAATATCATCCATCTAAAATTCCTTTTAAACTAACCCAACTCTACAGGGTTTTGTAAAATGGATTGTGTTACACAGAGTAGGACTCTGGATTAGTCTGTGGCCAGTCTACCTTACAGGTGGACTTTGGAGCTCGGCTGTGTGTCTGGGAAATCTGACCCTGGAGCAAACAAACTGCAAGACCCCTATAGAAACCTTTGTAGTGGAACTCAGAGGACAGCAGCTCTGCAGCAAACCAGACATGCCACACTGAAGTTTCAAAATTCTTCTCTTGGAGCCCATTGTAACCCTACTTTTAACTAAAGGACATTTCCCATCTTCACTGTAAGGATCTTTGGAAGCCAAAAGTGCAGCTAGAGCCAGGCTCCCCTCTGTTTCTAGGTGGATGGACACAGAGCTAAGGGCTTGATTTGTGAGACAGGCTTCTAGGAACCATGGCCAAAGGGTGGTCCATTTGTGGTAACTCCAAGAGATGCAGGATCCAGGAAACTGCCTGGAAAACATGAGTGATAGAGAGCAATACAATAGTATCTTCAGCATAATTGTAGCTATACACACTTTGTGTTTTTTAAGTGAATTATGCTTGTGTTATTTAATTCGAAAAGCTTAAAACAGGTCTTTATGAAAAATGGAAGAAACTCACTGGAACATTTTATGAAACCTGAGATTTCGTAATCCTTCAAATGCTTCTTTCTTCAGATGATAAACTATGCCACATATATGTGATCTTGGAAGAAAAAGAAATCATAGCGCTATGTCGAATACACATGAATTTGCAGTCATGCAAATGAACACTCAAGTTTGAAGCAGAGAGAAGCAAGTGCCTCTTAGAGGAAGTGAAGAGCTTATTAGGTCAACATTAATGATATTAGGCTACATAAGACTTCTTTGCTATCCAGTGACAAATTCTATTTCACTACAAAATTACAGAATCAATGTTGGTTTCAATAACTCTTCAAAATCTCTTAATTTTTACAGAAGGATTAAGCAAACACACAAACAAAAAAACCCCAGCTCAGTTCCCACCAGTGCAGATTTTAGGAAGGTAACAATCTATGGCAATCTGATATTTTTATTAAGAACTGTCATATTTTGACATTGTCATTATGCCTTTTCAGTGAGTATCTAGCTGTACAGATACAGGCATAGGTACGTATCCACATAGTGCATGCAGACAAGAACTGAAACAGGCATGCAGGCAGGACAGAAGGAAAAGCTTTCTCACCTTGGGTACAGCCAAGCTTTAGCAGTCTCTATCCTTTGGAGTTTTCAAGATAAAGACAAGATAAAGCTCTGAGCAACATGGTCTGACCTCAAAGGTGACCCTGCTGTGAGCAGGAGGTTGGAGAAGACACCTCCTGAGGTTCCTTCCAACTTGAATTATCCTATGATGCTAAGATTTATTTTTTAAATGAGTCAGATGGGTTGAATGCTGAGAATATGACACCTGAAAATTTTCAGTCCTAAACTTCCTTTGCTAAATCTTCCTATTTAGGCTACAACATTAAACCAGGACAATTTGAAAGAGTGAGACCTGATGAAAAGCAGAGACAGTGTCATAAACACTCTTCATATGTTTGTAGTTTACGTATTGCGTATCTCAAAGCACATCAAGGACAGCAACAATCTATTCTCACAGATGTCTTCTGTGAGAAGACACACAATACTTTGCTGGCAAGTTAGGCACAGTGACTAATAGTTTAACTTCTTAGAATATACAGTTATCTTAAAATATAGAAGAAAACACCACATCCATTTTATACCATTAAGGCTGGAATGCTACAAAAGAATAGTTGTCACCTGATTGCAGTGAAGCTCTCTACTATAGGGTACTTTGATAATTCTGGGATCACTAATTGCAACCAGAAGTGTCAGCTGTTACTCCTTTTACTAACTAGAATACCCGTGATTTTCCAAACACAAAGAAAAGTACAAAAGTAATGAAACAAGCATAGTTTCTGGGTTGGTCTGATTTTCAGGGAAGCCGATGCAGCCAAGCCAGAACTTCAGTGGATCTATTCAGCAAGGAGAAAAAGGACTCCTTCCAGAACAGAAGTCCACCCTGAGTCATTTGAGACTTTGTAAAGTTGCTGTAATGACAACTTGGTGACATGGGAAATAAGGTATAAATTAAGGTAGTTCAGATTGTGCTGGAATTATCACGCAGCAATAGCATGGCTATTATCATAGGCATATCATCCAAAGTTACCTTGGGACAAGAGCAAGGGAGGGTAAATACCTCATATGAATTTCCCACACTTTTGTGCCTTTTCAATATTCCCAGAAACCTTAGAGAGACTTCAGTCTTCCTTCTTTCTCTATATGGCAAGTACAGACCAGGCTGTAATCTAGCCTTCTGTGCACAGAAAGCACCTTAAAAAAGGCTGTGAAAGTCACACACAGTTGTTTCGAGTTGTGGAGGATAAATACTTACAAGCCAGAACAAAAACTGGATTAATTTGGTTTTCCTTTCTGGTTCTGACTAGTGTTTAACTCAACAATTTAATTTTATTTAGAGCAAAGCCTCGGTGGGTTCTTAACGTTAACTTATTTTCTGGTTTTCTTGACCTTTTTTACCTATGGGTTGGTTACATTTAAGTGCATTTATGCTCTAAGGGAAAAAATAAGAAAACATCTCTAAATGTTGGATATGGACATTGTGGGTCCTCAGCTGATCTTATCTGCGATGGGTCAGAACCTAGTATTTTACTTGAAGGTACAGCCAATACTGTTGTATCTTGTTCCCTGTCCCTGGATAACCACACAGAAGTCATGCACCATCTTGGAGCACAAGTAAAACAACATTTAAAAAATCCAATCCAATACAGCACATTTCTATGTTACTTTCTTCCTATTACCGCTCTCTCTTACTGTAAAGTTAAATAAGGTGAGGCAGAATGTGGTTTTATTTTACAACTTTAAAAATATTTAATTAGTATTTAACACATACTTTTTATGTCTTATTTTAAAAAAATAAAAAGCAGATGTGACACCTTCCGAAATTAAACTTGCTGCTCTTTATGAAAACTTCAAAATAAGCACCAAATATAGCTTGATCTAAGCTTAAAGCATGTTCTTTAGTACTTCAAAGTAAGGGTAGCTAGACTATATCATAAGGAATAGGCCATTATTTTTTAGAATTCATCTTTATTATGAAAAGTGAAGAGTGCTGCAGCACTTCAGTCTACAATTCAAACACTGCAGTACTGAAAAAGATGACTTCTTCACACCAAAGACTTATGAAAGGGAATTTCTGAACAAGTGCTGTTGGCTCCCTCCAATGGTAGGAGGTTACTATTGCTGGGGCCATGGTTCTAGAGAAGAACATGTTATAGATGGAAACAGGTATCAGAAAGTGCCAACAACTTTATAACTCTGGGGCATGCTTCATCGGTTTCCTTATTATGTACTACTTAAGAGAAAAAAAAGTCTTGTGGGATTTATGACTTGAACAGTAAAAAAAGTCATGAGCCAGGGGATTCTTTTTCCATTGTAAATTAAATCTATTTGAGTGTGAGGAGAAATACATTTAATCAATGTATTTCATCACCGATGCAATGTATTTTTCCACCATCAGAGGTGAAGAATTTAGAGAATGTTTAGATGATGAAGTTTGAGA
Source organism: Stercorarius parasiticus (assembly GCA_013396915.1). Classification (NCBI taxonomy): domain Eukaryota; kingdom Metazoa; phylum Chordata; class Aves; order Charadriiformes; family Stercorariidae; genus Stercorarius; species Stercorarius parasiticus. The sequence continues at coordinate 1,291,633 of VWZL01006769.1, read as the reverse complement.
TTGTGTCTGTTCTACTATAGATCAGTACTACAAAGATGAATTTGCAATGTATTTTGTTTTATCACTTAAGATAGGGCAGTTATTTTCCACCTGTGTGAGAGAACACTTGAAAAGCAACTCACCAGATCATTTTATTAAATACTAAGCATGATGTACAAACAAACTCAAATGTTCCTCCTTACTGTTGAGAGGAATTTTGCGATGTAGTTCCCACTATACAAGATAGAGGATATTCCTCATCTCTAAATTTAGCATCTGGTCAAAGACTATCAAGCAACTTCATGCCATTGTAAAATGTGAGAACTAAAAACTATTATTGTCAAAGAAGAACCTCCTTGCTGGCAATAGCAGACAGCACTTTATAACATTGAATGTAACTGATGTTACTAAGAAAATACCAGGTAAAATGAGAAAAACACCACAAACTCAATCAGACAAATAAAGAATCATTTTAAGTGAAGATGATTTTCTCTGTCTTGAGAAGAGCCTTGCGCTACTTACAATGCATTAATCTCCTTCAAAGCTAAATATATTCTAAGTAACTTACCAACTCCTGAATAGTAATAATGACACAAGCTCCTGGTGAGTAGCTTAAATGTGTATTTCTTTATTTATATGAAGGTCTGCGGGACTACAGATTACTGAACTGAGAGTATACCTGATTTCTAGTTATCAGTATGTATAAGTAGTCATATAATCAACTTCTTAACCCAAAGGCCCTTGCTACTTTTGTTTTTTTCCCCTTTAAACATAATTTTCTTACTGTCATATGAGTGCTAATATTTTACTGAGGTATATTGACCATGGTACTTCTCACAGACTCCCCAATGATCTTTCTCAGATACGTTTTATCAAGCATTGACTGATTTTGCGTGTGTTGGGTTTTGAAGGTTGTAGTGTTATCTTCTGACCCTCACCTCTTTATTCCAAAATTTTATCCTGTATATCCTGAGAGTTGCTACTCTCATCTATTTCATCTCCTGACCTCTAAAGGCTAGCTATCAAAAGATTTTTTTTTTTTGTAGGATTCTCAAAAGAATGGACTTTATAATAAATGGTAAAATTTATTTGAGTGCTACATAATTCATTGTAACATTGCTTGGTTCCCATGACCCTTCAGTATGTCTTTAAGAAGTTGGACTTCTCATACGTATTGCATTTTTCATCTTTTCATTTCTTAACCTTGCTCTCTTAACCACCAAAGCATGTCAGCTATTGTATGGCCAGCTCATCCAAATGAATAGACTGACTAAAGTAACTCTTAATCCTTGTTCCATACCCCCTTCTCTGCAACAGGTACTTATTTTCTGGCTAGTGTGTTGGGTTAGACTTTTGGGTTTGTTGTTTTTTCCATTGCAGAAGTATGTTAATAAATTAACTTTGTACACATTAAGTCTCACATGTGTTCTTCAGGTTTAGCACTTCAGTTCAGACTATACCACAAGACCCTTAACATTTTTTCCCTAGGCTAAACTTTCCCTAAGCCCTTAAGCAGGGGCGTTGGTTTTGTTGGGTTTTTTTTTTCCTACTAGTCTTTAATGGTTGGATCTTCTTTTTCTTCTGTACTAGGAGAACCACAGAAATATTTAACTTTCTTCAACTACGGAAGAAATACACTGTAATTACTGATGGCTTTATTGACTTCTTCCTTTTCATGACTGGTATTGCATATTTACTGAGGAGAGGAATATATGGGATTAACATGGGTATGGTTAAGGGAACAAAATTAGTTAATTATTTAGAGAATCCCTCCAGGAAATATCTTTCTCTCCTGAAGTTGGACAGAATGTAACATTGCTAGCCTTGGACCTCTTGAATTACTTCCACAGCCAAATAATAAAGCTCATAATCCAAATACTGCTGATGCCCTGTGTACCACATATTTAAATTTACTTCAGTTTATGTAGTATAACTTACAAAGCATTTCTGAATGTAAGGAAAAACAAGCAGACAGCCGAAAAATCCCTACATTAACAACTCACTAATGAAGACTGTAGGCTTTTGTGCTAATTGAAGCATTCCTACAATAGGAAGTGTAATAATTGTTTCTACTGTGTAAATTTCGAAAGGTTTATACTATTAATCACTCTACAGCCATATAGTAACAGGCAATCCTTGCATCAAGAAACTACAGTCTAATGTTCCAACAGTGCAGAGACGGACAGTATCTCTTTAAACATATCAGTTGTCCTGTTCTCATCAAGGAACTATGTATTATTACCTTCATAATCAAGCTCCTCCTGATGTTCTTCATGGCAACATTATCCCTTATGTCATATGTTCTAGATTAAGTATATTTGTTTAAAAAAAAAAAAAAGTGATGTATGATGATCTCTTTGCTTTTAATGGATCACACTGTCACTCTGAAATAGTTGATACCACATTTCCAAGTCCTGCATCTGCATTTGTCTTCCATTTTTAGAGCAGTTTCCTGGCTTTTTCTTCTCTGCCGGTGCTCCAAGATTCACTACTGCCTCCTACAATGCGCTTGAGTCTCCTTCCTCATTGCTGCCTTCTGTTTTGGGAATTCCCTGAAAATAATCCATAGGGTTACTTTCTTCTCTGTTCTCAAATCATCATGTTCTGTATGTTCTAAAGGTGTGTCAATGGAAAACTAAATTTCATGGGAGCAAAAAACGTGGTTTAAGTGTTGTGTACAGCTTACTTTGACGTTTTAAACAAGAAAAATCCATGGAGTACTACACAATGAATACCTAAGACAAGTAGAACTAATGCCTCCGGAACTTAAACAGACTTTTTGTGGCTCAGACCACTTTTGCTTAAAAAAAAAAAAAGCAAACAGTGTTTTGAGAAGCAAATGTCATGGTATTACTATGTGTCAGAAAACTACAGCTACTGAAAGATATGTCTTTCTCTCCTCTGCAATCTATTATTGTACCCCTCTCTTGCCTCTTGGCACCAAAGATGAATCTAAGAGAACAGGCACACACAGTTAACTGAGAGAATTTGATCTTCTGCATGTAGCTCAGTAAGGAGTAGAACTAGGGTCCAGGCAGTAACATAGGGTTGACGAGACACCTCAAAGAACTACTATTACTTTGACATAAAAACATTATTTATAACTCTATTAAAATTGTTTAAGCTGAAGTAATTTAAGCTTCCCTAATTTTTCCATGCCTCTGTAATGGCTGTGGTAGCCTACATGAAAAATAATAAAATCACCTTCCTTCCGTATCTTTGCAACGAAGTTGATTTTCTATTCTCTGCTATTCTTTGATTTTGGCTGCCTTAGCAACTACCTTTTCTGCCAAGTTACTTGTGTCAGTAATGTGGAGTGGTTACTGAAGGCCACAATGCCCGAAAAAGGTCTTCAGAATCAGAAATGTCTTTGAGTAGTTGCAGGTATCTTATTTATTTTTTTATTTTAAATTGCCCATAGCTAAAGGCTTGATTCATTCCTGAACTTAAAGTTTGTGTAAGGTATTGAGGGGGCTCTAAGATTCTTTCAGGTAAAGGAAGCAATTAATTTCTTTTGACCTGCCTTGGATATTTTTTTATTATCATTTTCAGAATCTGTTCCTTATATATACATAAGATATTTTTTATATGCTCAATATATTATGGATATAAATAATAGTACAGAGTCAGTCAGGAGATACATATTCAACAGCCAGAAAGCATGCTCCTAGACAAGAAATGAGAGCAAAGGTACAGGTGGAAGGCAGGTGTGATCTATCCAGAAATTGCATCTACATTCAAATTACAGTACACAAATTCTTCTGTGGTTAGCTAAATCACAATAATTTAAACTAGAAATCATTTTTTGGAGGAAAAAAATCATCAACCATGAAAGGAAACAAAAAAGAAACCAACCCAGGTGTGCCCAATGTTAGAGTATAAAAGGTAATATTTCTGGCAACTGGGGTTAGCAGCCATCCTTGTACATCACCAAATTCAACCATTTCTAGCTGAATGTTAAGAGCTATGGTTATCTGTATTCTAAGGACAAAATGTAAAATGCTCCTACTTGCGCAATGCTGGCATTAGCTAATACTACAGTATAAATCTCCTTCCCTCTCTTTGGCTTCTATAAATTACTAGAACTAAATTCTCATGACAGCCCTATCAGAGTCGGACCTGGCGCCAGCAGACCTTTCTCATGCAGTTCTTCAGTCTCACCTTCAAAATGCAATTCCTGCAGAGATGTCACTGAACTAAAATGTGATATGCAGAGACCTCTAGAGACTGGAAAGCTAAACTACACCTAATGACATGCAGATATAGTTCAGTGGTGCGTAGTAATGAAATCACTTGGGGAGAGCTATAAAGCAGACTCTAAAGAGGACAAGGTAACATTCAGACTGTTTTAATCTCTGTGGTAAAAGTTGTGTTCTCGAAAGTGATACACTTTAGCTTATTTTCTATAAAGGTAATCAACAAAGGTAAAATATACCTCATTTTTATGATTTACAAAAAAAACCAAGCACCAAACCCTAAAAGCATTAGGTGCTTTCCTTATGTAAAAATACAATGTTAAATAACAGAATCTTCAAAATAGCCGCGACTTCAATTATTATGCTGCAAGCTCCTGAAATTTGGGATTCATTTGTGAACCCATTGATATATAAGATTCTGCTTGTTTTTCATTTGCCTGAGGTCTGTTTAGAGGATGCATGTTTTAACATTGTCTGAGAGATGCCACAAGGTTCCGGTTGAGTTCAGAGCTAATTACAACTCTGAAAAAGACCTTTGCAGGATTGTCATTAGCCATGCTTATAATTCAGACCAAGGTGTTACCTCATTTATTTTCCCAGTGAGCAGCTCTTGATATGTTTGACCATGGAAAAATGTGCTCACCTTGAAGTACACTGAAGCTTGCAGGTATAGCTACAGCTTAACCCCTGTGCTGCTGCTTCTGTACTTTATAGTGCTATTCAATTCCTCCAAGTTCTCAGCTGTGTGCTGTATAGAAGTCACTGCTTGAGTGAGTCCTTTTTTTTATGTCTGTCTGAGCACAGGGAATTTAACTTAGAAACAGAGAACGTATCTTTGGCAATAATCTTTAGCCTGAAGTGGTCTTTCACACAATTGTAACAATGTATCCTCTAGGTTTTTTCTTAGGCCTTGATTGTGGACCTACTGCTAATATTGGGCATTTCAAAGTTCTGATTCTGTAGAGAAAATAGTGGGTTTGCTGCTTATTGAAAGACTATCATACAGATCTAAACCCAGATCCTAATTATTTCAACAAAAGTGTTGCCACATTCAATCCACCCAAAAGCAGAATTGGCCAAGCCAGTTACAAACTCTCTACAAAGTATGCAGACACGCAGAGTTAATTTGAGAATTAAATGAGAGCTAGATGCAGGTAGGCATCTGTGTCTGGCTTTTCAGGTCTGAAATACTTGATAAGCTTATGTTTTGCTGACTTTACTTCATGGAGCTATCCATGTCTCCAGCAATTTTGATTGCTAGCATGTAAAACTGGTGACTGCATCAAAGTAAACAAAGATAACTGTTGACAATATGAAAGCAGACAAAGTAGCATAATCCTAAATTCCAACTCTGGACATCAGTTTTGGTTTGGGATCTGCAATATTTTCCATATCACAGCTACTTTTTTTGCCATTTTCACCATATGCATTAAAGCTATCATGTGCATGTCTAATGTTTGTGATTGCATTATGCCTACAATTAAGCTTTAGAAGTTTATTCCTCAAAACTCTTTGTCCTTCAGGCATAGGTTTTTGAGCCAAGGATTCTACGTTCACTTAAGAAGTGAATTTGAATATCTAATTAATGTCCAAGACAGATTGGGAAGTTAAAGGTCTTGATCTTAAAATCGTATAATAAAAGCAGAATTTCACTTTTTGATACTTATCACTCCGTGAATTAGAATTTCTTTTTTTGTCTAGAAAAATAGAAGAAATAAGAAGCAGGGCTATTAATCTGTCCTCAAATTCTTGTATGAACAGAATTTCTAAAACTTCTCTCAAAGAAACCTACCTAGAAAATGAACTTGCCCAATAAACGTTGACGATCAAATACAATGTGTGGGAGGGAAACTAATGTGCTGGACTGTGTCTAAAATAGTTTATTAGAGTTCAGTGGACCTTTTTCTCCCAGAAGATTTAAGCCTTGCTGAGTGCAGGCTGGAAGGTGCTTTGTGGAGGCGGTCTGCCTTGAGATGTGTGTACGTAGACACTGCAAAGGTAGAGGTAATTTTCATAGGCTTTCAAAATGCATTTCAAGAAATCGTGCGTGTACTGGCATCCAAACTTTCAGGGTCACTTCTCTGAGAACACTCATTTCGTGCTACTAGTCTTCATGAACGGCAGCAGTGCTCTTCAGGAGAGAAACTAGTGCGTTTGATACATGCTTCTAGTGATTAATTGTAAGGTGCATTGACTTTAGCTTTGCTTTGAGCATCCAACTAGAGGTACTGAAAAATATGCGTATTATTTTGCACATTTTCATTTAAGTACTGATCTGGTGGTTGGTGCGTCATTCCCTGTCAGTTCTTGTGTTCATCTACAGTTTCACCTGTAGCTAACTTTAATTAGATGCAGTGGGGCTTAAACAACATTTTTTAAAGTTTAACCACATGAACCTATGTTTTTTACTTTTCCCATAAAGTTTACAAAAGATGCACTTGTGGGAATAAGAGGAACCGATTTTCACCCTTCCTCTTTGCCCACCATCAAACCATCTTTTTGGGGTCTTTGTTTCTGTAAGTTTAAAACAGGCAAGAGTTCAGCCTTCAGACTAAGAGAGGAAGACATCACTGAATTGATACCTTTATAACCTGGAGTGAGCTTTTATGAAATACGAAGGTCTGTGGTATAGAAGTAAAAAAATCTAGCAACTCTTAAGTATGGTTATAAAATGGCTTTTCTTAAAGAAAAAAAAAAAAAAGGATTGTGGAGTTCTTTTTGTTTTCTTTCAGTGGATTCTTCAGAGTTAATAATTTTCAGGAATAGTTATTGACTTAAAAAGTCGAGTTTAAAAAAAATTAGCTATTGGGAAAGTTAGAAAAAATATCTAAATACTCAACATCCTGAAAAAGAAAAATTAAAAAAAAGATTAAATGAATGAACCCAATGAATTTTTGCCAGATTTCAGTTCAGGATCAGTTACCATCTATGTCAAGTCTTTACAATAGTTACTCTGGGGATATCCTGCTGGGTGCTATGAACATCTCATCTGGCAGATGAGAATGTCCCAGGTAGATAAAAATTTTGCAACCAAAAATAAGAAAAAAAAAAAATTGAGCTAATCTGTCCCATTTTCTCCAGGTTTCCAGGTCACTGTTTTAAAGTATTTTAAGATAGTATCTTTTTTCTTACTTCTTGAAAATACAGTATGGAAGTTGAAAGTCCTGTTTGCACTTTGTGAAGGGACTAAACTATCTATCGCACTTCTGATTCTTTGTCAAGAAAGTCCTGTGTAGGTAGGACTGAGTAGGAGTCTCACTCACTTGTTTAGTCTTGATCTTATAGCTTATGTAGTTGAGTGAGACCCAGACTGTAAATAATGTATAGTTCCAATAGAGTAAACTGGAGATCCGTATTTAACCAAGTCACTCTCTGCTTCTCTGGGTGGCTTGAACATACACGCATATGCAGGAGCACCTGAATATATCTGTGCATCTATCTTTTGCCTAAGTTTCTTCAGAATCACCAGCTTAAGGAGAGAGGAGAGCATCCCAATCACCCAGCTATGCTGGCAGAGTGGGGGATCAAAGAGGGGAGCACACTGTGATAAAGTGATGCAAGGGATTATGAACACAGAGCAACAGAAGTATGCCTCTAAAGCCTACTGGTAGGATCACTCAAAACTGAAAGAGGCTAAATTCCTGTTCCAGTCTTCACAATTTTCACATTAGGCAGACGTTGGATAAAATGCAACAAAAAATTTGCAAGGGCGAGGGGGGGAAAGAAGGGAGTCTTATTCCCTAGATTAATAATTAGTCCCTAATCACTAGGCTCAGCAAGTTTGTGCAGCTTGCACTTCTAGTCCAAAGCTTACTACGTAAAAGGCAAATATTTCTACTACCACTACCATCGATCATCTGTCCAGCGAGACCTTCAACTTTTCTCTGTATCTTACAATGTATTGCGCAGTTTTACTTAATTCAGAATTTAACTAATAGATCTTATTTTATTGAAGTAAGAATGAAAAAACTGACACTATCACTGAGGAACAGGAAGCTGTTCCGTAAAAAGCTGTAGATAAAGAGAAAATACTGTTTGAAGTTTTATAGATTGATACCTTAAATGCATGAAGTGCATTGACTTTTGGAACTTGCACAATTTTTGAGAATGATGAAATTCAATGAATGAGCTAAGGATGATCACTGTTGGCTTTCAGGCGGGCTTTTTAAGAGTTGATGAAAATAATTCAAGACGTAGGTCATTTGGCTTGGTATATTTAATGAAGGAACAGAATTAAAATAAACAATTCCTGATACATCTGAAATAAGGTATTAAATGTTTGGCTAGAGTTAGGTAACTAAAGTCTAACGTGGCAGTAATATTGCAATAAGATGATCATGAGCCCAGTTCTGGGTTTGTAGCTAGATGTCAAATCAGCAGGATTGCAGTTGAACACTGTGTAAGCCTATTAACACCTATGTCCAAAGTCGAAAGCATACCTCAAATGAAAATAGATAATGTACTGACTGTAAAATTGTTAGCAGTTTAGGCTGTTCTGGAATCTGGAATGAAAACCATAAATTCTGAGCTAAGGTAGGAGATGTTCTCCTCCATCCCAAATATATTTATCTTAAGGAGATTCAGGTTAAATATTTCTGTTATCATTCTATGGCATCGCATCATAACAGTAGCCTCTTGGTGATTCTGAACTACGTTTCTGTAAACCTATTATTTCTACAAAGCTCTAGAAGAGGAAAATAAATAAAAATCTCATGTGTCTCAAGTAACCATTATGCTATATTTACATTTAGCGTCTCGAAGAGGCCTCAGTTCTCAACTTGAGAAAAGCAATCTTTTCAAGAAGGAAATGCTTTGTTGCAATATTTCTGACTTGCAGAAGATTTATTGCTGTTGTATTGTATTTTATTCAGATAACGATTCACTGATTTTCGTGACTTCAGGTAGTCTTAAGAATTTAAAATGAAAGAAGTTAAATGTTTGCAGTGAAATTTCAGGCAAATATCTTAAATATTTGAGTTGACTGTATTGTAAACGTACGTGAAATAAAAGGAATCACACTGTTGGTAAAAAACATAGCTCTGAATTCAGCTCTACCACTTTGTTGTGCTAGCAGTTGTCCCAAGCAATTCATCCTAACCTACAAGCAGATATATAAAGGCAAGCCATCAGCAGGTATAAGGATAGCTTGTAGTCTTATTGATTGAAGGTTAGGAACTTTTTAACATCAACTATTTTATAGCAGCTCCAAAACCCCAAGATAGAGAGTTTCAGAGACTAAGCTGCAGAATGCAAGCTACCTTGTCAGCCACAGTACAATGCAGTTTCTCCCTGTTTTCTCTCTCCACTCCTGTTTCACTTCACAAGTTTTTCATCCACACTGGCCACAAAACGACCATGTTCAGCTTGAAACTAACTTTAAAAAAGTACTTTTTGTCATGTATTAAGTAAACTGGTACCAGCAAAAGATAAGACAAGTCTGTAAGGTCTAGCATGACGGCTGTATGGCAGCCACAGCTTGGATGCTCCTTGCTGCCTTGGACCCCTACCCCTTGAGTTGCACACATATTGCAAGCGTAAGACACAGCAATTACTGAAAGTAGCTGCTACTTCTAATCCTGTGTCCTCCTTAGGTTTACGCTCACGGTGTCCATCCCCTAAAACAAACATAACCGCTTGCACTGCCTCACTATAGAGAAAGCTGATCAGGTTTGTTTTGGATAAACTAGTAAGACAAGAGTGTAGGGCTCATGTAAATATGACCTGTTTCTGCTAGCACAGCTGCTTGAGGTGTTATCCTTGTTGCTTACAATATTGCAAAGTGAATGCACAAGCCAGTCTTCAGGAAAATTATAGCATTTAAATATTTGCAAAGATGTAAATGGAAATATAAGATGGGTGACAATGGAGAATTGCTCCAGTGGATTTGCCCCAGTGAAATGCTATTTTGCTCCTTTGGCAGCAGATGCTGGAGATAGCTTCTCAAAGATAGAGACTGGCATAGATGTTTTCTTCGGATAAGCCTTTTATATATTCCTTTTTGACATAAAAGTTCTGTCACAAAGTACGGAGTGGTCCTCCAAGGGTTATTTTGGGTTATTCTGGTCCAAAAGAATAATTTCAGCGTACAGAAATGCATTACTCCCGTGACAGTTAGATTTGCTGCCATTTGAAAAACAAACAAGTCATAGAAATGAAACATAATTGCATGCACTGGAGTTGCCCATGTAGTAATCCATAGCTGTGGACTTGTACTGTGTTTTACAAGTCCATTCCTCATGACAAAAACCAGAGTTGACAAAAATTATTCAGTCATGTGTACGACTAGAGAAAAACAGATGCTGCTAAAGCTGTGTACTCCCATGCATGGTTCTTCAGTGTTCTGCAGTAGTAACCCAGAAACTTTTAATAGTCACAAGGGAGAAATTAACTGAAGTGGAGAAAACACTGATTGGCATATTAATTGTAAGGAACTGGATGAATCAGACATAGGAAAGGGGAGAGTATCAGGCTGCAAGAATGTTACCGGAATAAATCTTAAGTCATTTAATTAGTTATCTTGGCACACAAGAAGGATGGTGTAAATGAGATTTACTAATGACACAAAGCTGGAAGGCCTTGGCTTGACAGAAGAGAATGAAAATGTCAAATAAAAAACCTAGAGGAACTGAGTAAGAAAAGTGGAATGAAGTTAAATACTATAAATATAGATTGCATTTGGATTACAGGCCAGTATCATTCATTCTGCTGTGAGAGTGACCAGCTTAATTTGATTGGAAGAAATAAAACATGATAAGCCTAAAATTCCAAACTTCTTGCATAGGATGGATGTCTAACATTAATTCTCTTTCTATGCACTCATTCACCTGGAATTTCTTCCAAATGCTTTTCTATGCCTCTAAGAAAAGGTTTCCTAAGGGTAAAGAGTTGTCTGTTAGGTGTCTGTTGAACGGCTGCAGAGATATTTGAAGCTTTTAAAGACTAATGGTCGTGGATAAAATCTCTAATTCTTTCTGCCTACCCAAAACAAATCTGGTTTTGCATTGCTCTATGTCATCCTGTCCCCTCACCCCATCTATTCAGTGTTTTCCTATAGTTAGCCAGAAGCACTTAGCAGTCAGTCACACAGGGACCACAACTGTACATCCACTAGCAGGCTTAAAAAACAGAGAATTAGTTTTTTCCATGCCTTTGTGAAGACGACTAGGCCTTAGGATCACAGCTAGATCTGAACAAACAACCTCTGTGCACCCCTCCATGGCCCATATGACTTCTGGCAGAACCAGCATAGGTTAATTAATTGAACTGGAGGCTAATTAATTGAACCGGAGAAAACACTGATAAGCATATCAATTATAAGATGGTGAGAAACAGGATGAATTTTTCTTAAGAAAGTCTTAGCAAAAAAACTCCAATGTTAACTTGGAAACCCTTGGTTTCCCCCACTAGAAACAAGCTTTCCTCAAAACTAAGGGTACAACAAAATATTTCTTCTAATTTTGTAGTTTAATTATGTATTTTATCTTAAAGAGTTTTGATTCTATAACATGAATATACATAAAATTAAGTGTTTCAATATAGAAACATAAAGATAGTAGAATCAAAGTTCTCAAAATATGGAAGAAGAACATTTTAGAAATTATATAGAAAATATCTCTTGAAAAGAAAAAGTTATTGTTCCTTCTTGATAGAAATTTCTTTCTCCCCTACTCCATTTTTACAATCATTCCAAATAATAGCTCACAATTAAGGAAAGGTGTTGTAATGGTATTTCACTTCATTATATCACACATTTACATGGAATATGAAGTATGGAGTGGGGGATTGCTGAATGGCTTAATTTAAACATCGTGAATATTCCTGAAGTGTTATATTTCATGTTATGGATAAAAAACAGAATGAGAAATATTTACTGCTAAGGGCTGATGAGGATTTTTTAAAGGAGAATGGCATTCATAGCACTGTAAATATGTTGAAATAGTACCATAGAGTACAAAGTGTAATAATCCTGTTTACTAAAAAGGAATGCAGAATCTGCAGTAATGAGACAGATGCCAGCAGTATAGGAATCATGGGCACTAAGAATAACCACGTCTTTTTTCTAGTGCAAAATACTTTAGTTTCATTCTTCAGAACCTGTTATTAAAAGTGTTCCATGAATACCAAAACACTCTCTCCAGTTCCTTTTGTTTCCCACTTTTCAATTTATATACTTCAGAGGAATTGATTTCCTTCTTAATGAGTCAATTGTAATCAATACTTGCAATGAATTATAGCCATGTTCTTCAACATTGCTCCACAGGGAGATCTACAGCACACAGAACAGTCTGTTGAGCACCCAAATTGTTTGCAATAGATTACTGAGTACTGCAAACTTTTTCCTGTGGGCTTAAGGTTAAACAGTTAAAAAGAAGTTTCACTCTCACTAAGGATTAGAAAGTGACTTTCAGACAACCGCTTATTGCTAAAACCCACTATCATAAGTGACACAATGGCAGTCATTTTGAGGTTGGAGAATTAACTGTAAACTTGTAATACCCTCAGTAGCGAGTTTCGAGCACCTCTGTCCATTAGCAGGACTTCGGTGCAGAAAAAAACAAACACACACAAAAAACCCCACCGTCAACTAAAGCCAGAACTGTACTGACATTAAGGTCATTCAATACAGTCTTTAGTGCTCTTAGATTGTGTTTTTAAGTACTGTAAAATAAAGTATTGTATTTTCTATTGTTTATTTACCTGTTTTGTCAGGACTCCATCGGAATGGAAGTAATGAGACCTTTTCTTTGCTTGCTAATGAGAATTATCTTTTCATATGAACTCAACTGCTTTCAGCATCCTTATCAACAATTACCTCTGCATAAGGGCATCTTTCCATTATGGCCTTTCCTTATTTGTCATCCTAATTAGACTTTTCTTTTCAGAAGGCTTCTAAGAGATGAAAGAATGACATTGGCATAATTATCAGTCTCTCTTTAAGGAGCCTGCCTACCCACCAGGTAAATTCAGGATACCATACCTAATAGCTATTGCACATGGAAGCACTAAGATTCCAGGTTTATTTCAGCAAAATGATACAGAAATAATTGGTATTGTGCCATTAAATCTCATCATTAGGTTTTTCTAAGACTGTATCTGACAAATGGAAAATATAGGCTAGTTACTTGCGGATTATTTCAAAAATTGTCAGAAGTTTGACTCCAGACAGCATACAGTGTTTTAGAAGCAGGATATCCCAAACTTTCCCTGTATAAAAACCCTACCATGAGTTAGTAAATCGATCTCAAAATTTAAAGAAGTGGTTTTTTCAGGGAGAACCATATGGGATGAAAATAGATGAGGACAGAAAACAGAACGAAAGGTGCACACTGAGACTTTGTTTTCTTCAAACCAAGTAGGAGCAGCCAGTTGTTTGATGCCCAAGCTTGTGAACTCGGGAGAATGGAAATGTCAGTGAATCCAAGTTGAAGGCCTGGGTTGGTATTTCTTTTTGTGAAATAAGGAAGCTAGAGGCTTTCAGTGTCTTGTCTGGGATTGCCACCAAGCATCCTGTTTTTCTTCATCTCCTGTTCCATTGGAAAAACATTCGGGTTGATTTCCCTCTCTGAGACAGCACTCTTAAAAAGACCCTCAAGAATTTAGTAATGTTTTATTCTTGGCAGTGTTGGTTTTACTCCCCAAACCTCCCAGATGAATTTTTTCCAACTGCTAGGTATATTATTGTAGCAATAATTTAACATACCTGTTGCATAATCTGTAAAATGCCACAGACCTGTAAAATGCAAACAATACTCCGGTTTTGAAAAAAATTAAGAGAATAGTTGTCCTTTTGGAGAATGCCAAACATACTTATCTCCAAATGATTTCCTTTTCCTTAGTTAAGTATCTAGTACTCTTATCTTTCCAATGTCCCATGGTGTACTACCTCGCTTCTACACAGTCAGTTTCTAAAACTCAAAGCACTTCAGCAGCCAGAGCTGTCAATATCCATGGACTTTCTGTGTTTCTCTGGGGACCTTCAGCTACCATGTTCTGTTTCATTTTTCTACCTTGATAACAGACATATAAATGTAAGCAAACATACAGGTGAAAAAAAAATCCAGTGAATCATATAATATTAATTTAATGGTAATAAGCTTTTATTAGAAACAGATTTCTTTTTTTTTCTTAGTCTTTTAATTATTAATGAGAGCACTTACAGAAATAACTTGAAAAATTATCTAATATTGATTTGTTTCCATAGCCTGGAGAATGTGAATCTGAACTCTGATGCTTTAAGCATCAGGATTTAGTCATTTTCCTAATCTTCATCACAGCCAACATTAATAATAAAATAATCCATAAAACCGTATTTTCTCATACTTGAACAGCTGCAAATACTCTTGTATTGTAGTGTGCCAATGTCCTGTGAAGTTACAGAGGAGATCCATACCAAGAGACATATCCATGTATGTCTCTAATCATACTCAGTATGAGCCACACTGAGTATGATTATTCAGTATACAATATTTTCTGCCATCCTCAAACAATTGAAAGCAAACACGGTCATTCAAAGCATCTAGAGTATATATAATTGTGACATGGAAATTTGGGGCATGTAAATGCATATTAGCAGACTGTCCTCCATTCTTCCTCACAGACAAAAAATATTGTGGATGTACCCCATCAAACTCCATGCTATCCTCTTCCTTTCCATGAAACGTGGACAAAATTTAAGCAAGCTTGAAGCTGAGCCTAGATCTTGATTGAATCCAATTTAACTTTACAGAGTAATTCCACACTTTTTGCGGCCAGAGCCTAGCTAGCTGTTATGTCAAAAGGGGGATCAGAAATCATACCTTTCAGATTACCTTTCCTAAATTAAACATCCTCAAGAAAGTTATGTATATTCCAAACTGTAAGTCCAGGAAGAGGTGTCTAGATTGTAGACAAAATAGTTCTACCTCCTCTGAAGATTAACAATTCCACCAGGTTTCTAAGCGTTGGGAAAGAGCTACTCACAGCTTTTGTTGAATTTATAGGTATTGAATATGAATGGCAGGTAGTTCAAGATTAAGAACACAGAGATCATGTTTAACTTGTCTTTCTATCTGGGGAACAGGGTTTATTATAATAACCATTTAAAAAAAAAATCAAGTTATTCAGTAATGTCTTGCGGTACTTTGATTAGTTCTGCTGACAATTTTTCAACAGCAAAATTACCCACTTTATAATATTTCTTATCTGAAATTATAGTGTAACATACATAGAATATGATGTACAATTTATGCTGTATGGAGGATGAAGCTATAAAAGTTTAATGTTTAATCATAGTTTGATAAATCAAAGTAACATCATATGTTCATTATATATATTTTACGTTGTCATAAAATACTTTATACTTAATGTTGTCTGACTGCTCATAACTTACACGCAACTCTTAAATGACTAAGAAATAGGAAAGTATACTGTGAAACTGATCAGCAGATAAAAACTGAGCCTGCTGTAACATTCTGTTCTTCTATCATAATGATTCTATAAGGGTAACTTACCACCTTTTTAAAGAAAATGAGCCCACACAATGAGGCTCATATCTATGCATCACGGGGTTTATCAGCTCCCAGTTTGCCTGGGCACAACACTCCAACTGCGTTGGCAGGACCGTAAGACAATTTAAGGTAGACCAAGATATTTCCAGTAAAACCTTCACAGCATATAAGGCTGTCACATGCTGAAGTTTTTTTATCCATATTTTTGTATGTTCATGTCAGTTATTCTTTATGAGTCCAGCTATACAAACATCACTATTAGAAAATTTAAGGATAAGAAAGCAAATGCTGCAGCAGTAGCAGAGAATTTCAAAGTCCTCTTTTAATTTGCATGGGTAACAGATAGATGAGGTATTGCCTGTTGCTAGTGAAGGACAGAAGTTTTTCTATGCATTACTTGGGTAAATCTTAAAAGGAAGCATATACACCAGGGATATATTTATGAAAAGGTGTATGAGAGTTATGAGTTGGAGCCAGTCTCAGGTGTGATAGAGTAGAAAGCAGATGTCGACTGATGCGAGTGAAGCACATGGAAAAACTGGTGATTATCACAAAAACAGCAATTTGACAATCGGAAACATTTATCAACATATGTATGGTTTTGTTAAAAAAAAAAAAATCTACAAAAAGTTACCTGTGCAACTGTTCTAAATTTCTACCTCCAAATCTCTTCACCCAAAATCCATTTTATTATCTGTTATTAATTATATTGTATTTAAGACAATTCTTTTGTTTAAATTACTTTTAAAGCTATGGAAAGAGTGCTGAGAGATGTCTGTTTTCTGCTCACTCGGTTTGATATAAAAAACTATGGTTTGGGGGAAGATTCATATAATATTTTGCATTACTCTAAAGGTAGGAAATTTATCATTTTTCCAAAGCAATTCAAACACATGACTGACTATTACTAGGCTTATAAGGTCAATATTATTTTTGAATGACTGAGGTACAGATATATGTCTACTACAAACGTATGCCTGTCATTCAGTCCTATAAGAGTGATTTTAAAAAAAAAAAGCAACCAAAAAAATCACCATACTCAGAGTTCTTATTTGAGGTACGAAATTGGAAGAGGATTAGCAGAAGGAAAAGAGAGTCAGAAGGTATAAATGGGTCACTTTGTACTAAATTATTTTCCTATGTAAGAGTGAAAACGTGGGATTCCTCAGCATCTTTGGTATTTGAGGCCAACATTGGTGATAAATAAAGGAAGCTGAGAGCAGGCAGCTTCATGATGAATAAAGGGAGATTTGTCCTTCGAGCAGCAGATCACAGACTTCCGGTACCCCTTGCCAAAGCAGTTGTAGATGCAAAAAAGTGTATATGGCTTCAGGAGGAGAATGGACAGTCACTTAAAGAAAGGCTTCTAAATAGAAAAAAAACCAAAAATAGGATCATCAGGTTCCTAGCGATGAAGATGATCAGAGGTTAGGACAATATCAGAGAGGAAGAATTCTTGCTGCCTTCTTACTCTTTCCTACACATTTTTGTTTGGGTAATGTTTGGGAAGGTTATAGGAATAGACCCTTGGTCTGTACTAGTGAATGAGTTCCTACATTTTTATGATGCAAAAACCCTAAACAGACTTAGTGTATTTTGTACCACCCCTAAAATCTGCCCAAGTGTGTGTGTAAAGTGATCAAGCCCGTGTTTAGCATAATGAAGTGTCTGATTAGTTGTTATCCAAGTTAGCATCCAGTACAGCTTGGAACATAGATAAACCTTATCTCATAAAATCATAGACTAGCCCAGGTTGGAAGGGACCTTGAAAGATCATCTGGTCGAACTTTCATGGGAAAGGGAGCCTAGATGAGTTTAGATAGCACTCTCTCTGGTTGATTCTTGAAAACGTCCAGTGACTCTTCCATGCCCCTAGGGAGGTTGTTCCAGTGAATGGATTGCTCTCACTGTAAAAAACCTTTCTTATATCAAGAGGAAACCTCTCTCAGTGCAACTTGTACCTGTTACCCCTTGTGTTCTCCACGTGGCTCTTTGTGAAAAGACAATCTCAGTCCTCTTTGTAGCTTCCCTTTAAGTACTGGAATACTGTGATGAGCCTGAGCTTTCTCTACTGCTTTCTCAAAGCAGGCCTAAGTAAGACTAAGTTTGGCAAAAGGACTTTGAACTATAACTTTGAATTCTTTCGTATTACTTTCATTATCATCAACAAAATACCTTTATTTACTTTTGTCCCTCTGACACAATCGGGGTCTATTTTTGCCATATTAAAATTCTTCTTTTAAGTTTCATGAACTTTAGAATTGAATATGGAAGGTAAATGTGAAAAAAGTGGTATGCAAATTATCACTGTACTTTATGAGGAGAGGAAGAGAGTTTATGGAAATACATGTCATTGTGCGGACACTATCTCGCAGCATTGCTGTGGCTGATACATAGATGCATATTTGACTAGCAATAGAGAAGGAAAAACATTTGGTCAACTGATACTAATGGTGTATCTTGCATTTACAATGCTGCATTGCTCACTGCAAATGAAATAATTCCCATCACAGCACCAAAATGTCTGCTCACTGCTCAATATGCAGAGGTAACTGGGACAGGCAGATGGTTCAGGTAGACATCAGCCTATTGCTGTTGTTCCCTAATATATTCTTCCTCTCATTTATGTGTTATTGTCTCCTACTGTCCCTCTCTAATAGAGGGGGAAATTGTGCACAGCAGGAACTCAGAAACCCTGCTCTTTGACAGTATTTCCTTTTTGTTTGGGAGGATAAGAGTAAAGGGAGAATTTCACCGATTCGTGATTCAAATGACAATGATAGATAGTTCCTGCTGAAAAGTGAACTATTTATTTGATAACAATGTGCCATTTAATAATAACTCAGCAGGGAAGTGAACTAAGCAGCATATTCATCAGCAAAGGGGATTCCCAACCAAGTGATTATCTGCTTTCCAAATTTTATGTTGAAAGCAGACTGCTGTGAATCACCGCAGTAGCTATCATTACTTGCAGTCTATGTAGGCAGCACTGCCTATGCACTGTGAATATTTATTGTCATAATGAGAGACCGAGTCACCTAATAATCTCAGTTCTAGTACTAGATATCCAGCATATAATAACAGTCTGTAGAATTGTCATCTTTTCTCTCCCTTGCTGGTTTTGTTGTTGTTGTTGCTGAGGTTTCAGGGGTTTTGTTTTTGTTTTTAATTCAGGGAACTGATCTGAATTATTCAAAGGCAGCAATACAATCTATTTTATGTGGCTGAGCCAAGTCCCATTTGATCATGTTCTCTTCCATTTGTATTCTGTTTAAGTAGAACTCATGCCATGGAGCTAAATATGAACCACATGACAGACAGTATATCCTTGTAAAGTATTGCATGCTGTTGGGAAAGCTGAAATTCTTATTTCTCTGAAAAATAAGGCAACAAATTCAAAGTGCGATTGTTTTACTGAACTTGACAAAATTATTATGGAATTATATCAAGCATAATCAATCTTCCTCATAAAGCTTGGAATGTAAACAATAGCCCTGATCGTGCAAATGCCACCACCTAAGGGTGACATTTACACAGATCTCTCCAGCAGCATCACTGCTGCTGGAACCCACAGAAGTGCTGGAATTTACAATTACAGACAATAAAATAAAATAAACAGCTTTAAAAACACTGGAGTATTCAAAACTGTAGGAAAAAGAATGCAGATGTGAAGAATAACTGGAGGTTTAGATTGGATACTAGGAAAAATGTCTTCACAGAACGGGTTATCAAGCACTGGAACAGGCTGCCTAGGGAAGTGATGAAAAATTGCCATCCCTGGAGGTATTTAAAAGACAGGCAGATGTAGTGCTGAGGGACATGGTTTAGAGGTGGTTTTGGCAGTGTTAGGTTGATGGTTGGGCTCCATGATCTTAAAGGTCCCTTCCAACCTAGGTGATTCTATGATAGCTAGGGTCCCAAACACTTGGCTATGTTTTTTTATAGCTGAAGCACAGGACATACACAGGCCACCAAGAATACGTGAGAAATGGTTATGAGTCTGTAAAATAAAATCTTTAGACCAACCAAAACGAACAAGATATCCCACTGTAATATTCCCCCCCCCCCCCAGTTTTTATTCTTGATAGGTAACAAGTGAGGTGGTCAGAAGTTAGTCTGACTTGTACAGACACCCACACAATGGCTGAACTGGACTCTACACCAATTTGCTTCCTCCTTTTTTTTTTTCACTTAATATTGAATAGTAGTGAATAAATTTTTCAGTTACTGAATTAAATTGCAGATAATTTGGCTATTTTTCCTCCCAAACAAGAGGGTTGGGTTGTTCCAAGATGACTGCATGTAACGGATTTTTTTACTTCAAAAACAAACCCATGATTTAAAACAGTTAAAAACAATTGAACTTGAAATATAACTCTTTCCATGCAGCAGTAAGTTGACATTAAGAAATGAAGCTGTATTTTTTTGAAGTTGAGACTATTTTCTTATGAATTTCAAAGTGTGACTGCGTATGTTTTCTGTTTACCGTAAGACTTATCTTTCAATACAGTTGGACAGGCAGGAGGAGATGGTAATGATCTATTTTTTAATAATGAAATGGCTTGTCTCTGATTGCCACGAGAAAAGCCTTCCTTAGAACCAGTACTGTATGTGGCAGCACTTCTTCATGTGCTGCATTACAGAATGGTAGGATTTGGCTGTGCTTACACTAGGTTTGGATTTGACAAAGTTATATGTTCAATTAACTTAAGTAAACTTGTCACTTAAAAGTTTGAAACTGATTGATTAAGTGAATAAATAATCTGTGTTGTTTTCATTAGTATCACATTTTCCTTGCATACTAAATTGGAAAAGATAAACTCAGGAGCACTCTAATGAATTGCTAGGAGTATGCGGTAGTTATCTAATGGTACCTTTCTTTTGGAATGCAATTTATCTTCTTCACTTTAATTGACTTGTTTAGTCAAATATCACACTGCCAAGCAGAGCTTTTGAAAAAGATATTTCAACAGTTTGCTAAACTATGAACTCATGCATATCTAATGAGACTTCAAAGCAAAGCATAGTATACGCGTGTGGTGTAGTAGGAACTGTTCCAAACAGAAGAAACTCTTAGACAAGGGTAAAAGAGACTATTCTGTTTTGAAGTTTTCTTGTTATACAACAATGTATATCCTTAGCAGCCTTTGAAAAGAAGACAAAAAAAGAAAAGCTGCAAGCAAAGTTAATTCCTTACCATCAGGAAAGTCAGACGCCTTCTTCTGGCCCTGAAATATTTTTCCAATAAAGTAAGTTTATTTCTTATTTAATTTGTAAAAGTTAAAAGAGGAATGTCTCCATCAATTATTATTTTTTTTCATAACCATGGAAGTCTAATGAAGATTTTTGGCTGACATTAACAAATATTTTAGGTATGTCTTGATTATCAAGGAAGACTTTACGTTAATGAGATAGCTAATGAATTTTTTTTATCAGAAGAGATAAAACACTTCAAAATGAAAAGCCGAAGGAAATATTACTTAGACTACACAATATTAATTGGGTTTTGTTTATTTTGATTCAGTCTATGAACTTTAGTTCCTGAGTGCTTATAAAAAACAAAAAATTCATCTTTCTTACCTGTAGTGACAAAAAGCTTAAGTCTCAAGATGATTGCACATTTTCAAGCAAAACTAAGAAATGCTTCATTTGACTTTGTTGGGATAGATATGACTAGACAAGTAGTTGACTGAGCAACGAAATTTTTAGAAGATGGGTTTTGCTTTGTGTCTCACGGTTGGGTTACCCTACCTAATAAGAGCCAAACTCTGTTCAGTGAGATATTCCTAATCTGTCTCTTCCATGTATAGTTTTAATAACATACCTGGCCTCACACTGCAGACATACAGGAAAATGTGTGGGTAACACGCTGCAAATTTTCCTTGGTGGAAGTACTAATCTGTTTCCATCTCTCAAGTTAAGAGGTAATTGTCCAACAGATTGAAAAGTTATTGGGCAAAGAAGAGACAGAGCATGTCTATAAACCTTGTTTCCTTAAGAAACCAGTTGAAAAGTCTTCATACTGATGTGATGGCTTTTATAAGGATTCAATCAAATCAAATATTTGGTGAAGCAATATTAGCATCTGCAGTGCAGATCTACATCACTATCAGGACTTCGGTTCTTCACGTGCTTCCTACAGGGTTTTTGTCCCACAAGTTAAAAGATTCTCCTAAAAGACACCTAGGTCTCAACCTTTTGCATCACACTTCTCTGCAGAGCAACAGACACGAGATAATTCTTGTAACGTTTTTATGTATCAATAAAACCTTTTCAGTCATAGGATAATCTTATGGCCTCTTGCTATCCAATTTAATTTTATATATTTACTTTTAATATTCAGATTCTCTAGTGATGATCTGCATGGATGCAATTCTTCCCACTGATGTGGAAAAGAATTCATCCTGAAGATCTAGAGAAGTCAGAAAGTTCTACGAGATCTGAATTGTGAAAATACACAACTTGCTACATTTTCATTTGGAGATGGCCTTTGCCATCGCATATCCAACAACAAAATTTAAACAAGATAAGAAAGGTCTTTGATTAAAAGATGTTGAGGGTTTTTTGTTCCCTTGTTTTGACTCTTGAACTTCCTCTGAAGAAAAGGAGGCATTATAATTACAGTTGCCTTTGAATTGCCATGATACTTAATGCAATGTATGTAAGGGCAATGTGACTGAATTTTCAGTAGGAGATCTGTACAAATCCTACAAGTAGCTGTTCCAATAAATATGCATATTTTATGATTATTAATATCCATTTCATTTCCTAAGTGAGGGTGGATGTCAGTGTTGGTTCCAATCTGAGCTGTCACTGAAGTCAAGTGTGATCAGATGGGTTTACAACTCAGATGCGTAACAGACAAAACTTCATTAAAAATAAAACACTTTTTCTAATCTGGAAAAAAACCATGATTTACTGTGTATGTTATATTTAGCTGCTAAAAGTAAAGGTCTTGCAACAAAGTTGCAACAGTAAAAACAAGTTTTCTATACTCTTTTACTGATTCAAATATTTGTCATATGTCTTCACCTGTGAAGTGCAGGGAAGTGTAATTATGCAATTTGGTGAAAGTCAAATCAAGTGGGAATAGTGATGCAAAACCTGCTGGAATTCTTGTTTGATCCTTTTGTGCCTAATAGGCAAAATGCTGAGTGTCAAAACAAGTGTATCTCTAGCAACCAGAAGTATTCATGCTCTGTTCTTCATATTCTCCTGTAATTCTTATTTATTTTATCATAAAATTAGGAATTGAATTCCTGAAGTGTGTTAAGGTAATCACCAGAACAGGATAGAAAAGTTAGCTGGACAACTCTGTATTGCCATTAATACCTGGATAACAAGCTTTGACTACTAAATGGAACGTAAGTACCCGACCCTGTTGAAGTTAATGGAAGTTTTGCCATTAATCCCTTTGTGCTCCAAGGGCACAAATCCTATTATAGTGTATCTGAAATGCTATTTCACAGATTTCCTGATGTAAAGTTTACTGTTACACAAGCAAATGGCATTGTGATAGCTGGCCTGAATTTATTCTATAAAGTTTTGTTCTCCTTTGAAGTATGTTAATGATTTATTTTCTGTCACTCCTGAATCCAGCTTAATGCACTATTATGCATGGCTGATGTTTCAAATGTATTACATCACTCTTTGCAAGACTTAAGCTTTATGTTGGCATCAAGTATTGTCTGGCACAATCCATTTAGCTACTGTATTTCAGTCCCTAAGCTTTTGATGAATCTGGAATCATGACTTAAATATTTATCATTTTCTGTTGAAGTGCGTTACAAGAAAGAGATTATGCATGCAGAAAGTGTATAGGGAGTTTGAAGATAACAAATGATACATCAAGCACAGCCTAATGTGGTTTTACTGGAGTAGAAACAGTGGTAATAAATCACCTGCCAATGTTGATAATAAAATACTGCATTGGCCTCCATCAGCCACAAGAGAAAGGTTAAATGTTATTTCTCACAATAACCATGTGGTCTTCATTCCTGACATATTTGATACTAAATTCTGTCATTATTTTCGGTAGAAACTGCAATCTTTATAAAAAAATATTCCATTAAGAATAAAACCTGATGCTTGCTAACCTCCCATATCCCTGAAAAACCTTCATCCATTTTATGGTTACTGTACCGTATAAATCGTCTTCCATTTTGGGGTAAACACAGCCTGCTCTGCCAAAGTCAGAAGGTAAAGCCTGGAATTCACCATGACCAGCTTTGGTTGACCTCTGATGATTTGTTTCATAGCCGCTAGAGTTGTTCTGCGTAATTTAGTGTTTAAGGCAGTTAAGAATGGCATCGTTAACCTTTACGATATCATTTATTTATTTATTTTCTCGTTAATGTGAGATGACTTGTTAGACAGTGTAGAGAGGGTAGAGATGGTGAAAGTTTCTCTCTAAATCTCAGTAGGAAAGGCCCCAAAACAAATGGCTCAATAGGATAACTGATTTGATAAAACAGAATAAGAAGAGGAATATAGACAGTGAGTAACTCTTATGTCTCATCAGATGTTGGGCACCCTGCGTTCGTGCAGCATCAGACGGAGCCCACATGGATTTTCCCCTGGCATGGTGTGCAGAACCGAGCAGATCCTGTCTGTGGAGAGCAGCTTCCCCATTTAGGACCTTCGAGCTAATATATAATTTCCTTAAAAGAAAGCAACCCTATTCCTTGAGGATGTTCTCATGAGAACTTTTTGCTGCGCTTTCAGAGGAAGGCCAGCTGAGCAGGCGGTGGGATGGCTGATCTAATTGAAGATCTAGTTGAAGATGTCCCTGCTTACTGCAGGGGGGCTGGACTAGATGACCTTCAAAGGTCCCTTCCAACGCAACACATTCTATGATTCTGTGATAGCTGGTACCCAGTGGGAGCTGCCCGCAGGCTCCTCTGCTTCCAGGCGCTGGTTGGAGTTACCCTGCGGCCAAGGGGTTTGTGCAGCACATCGCAGGCCTGCGCCTGCTTGGGCTGACCGTCGTGGGGACTGCTGACCCCTAGACGTGCAATGGTCTCTTGGTCAGGATCAATACAGATGGTTCCTATACAACCTCAATATTACCATGAAAATAAAATAAAATAAAAATAGACTAAGATATTACACCCCCTCTCAGTTAAAAGCAAGCTCACTGTGGATGTTGAAGAAATAACCCTTAAATTAGCAGATTTATTCTGACTATTATGTAGTTGGTATGATACATAGTAAAGGGTCAAATCCATTTTCCAACAGCTGGCAGTTTTTGGGGACAACAGCCATACAAAACCTGGGCAAAGTGGTTCTTCGGTTCATACTCCTACTGTTTCACCTTTCTATTTTGACAGTCTATGATCTTATCAGTGTAGAGCTTCTATTTGCTATTTTAAATGCTTCCATTCTAATTTCATATTTATTAGTTTTTCAGCATTTTTTCCATATATTGTCCCTTGCTGGTTCCAGGGACCACATCAGGGACAAACCTGAAAAACAATTAGGAACAGGATGTATGCAAGAGAAGCTCATCAATCTGTCCTTTGCAGTACTGTTGTCTTCCAGGTGCAGGTTTATTGGGCTGACTCAACCCACCTTCTCAAGGCACAGCACACAAATATTTTCCAGCAACAGCATTAAGCTTTTCTCATAGCAAAGAATTTTACTGAACACTCAACAGCATTTCCCCTTAATGTCGAAATACCATTGATGATCCTGGAACAGTATTTCCTATGAAGAATGTTTTTATCCCTTTTTCTCATTTTCATAGCTATGACATAAGGCTCAGTCTACTATTTCATCTTATGATGCTATGAGCTGCATTAGTAAACTGGGCGAAGCATCAAATTTTCGATCTTCTCTCTAGTAGAGTTACTGGAATTGGCATCTGCAGAAAACTGGCCCTCTTCTTCCAAACCAGGCCGGTGGAGTCAAACCCCTTTATACTTCATTTCCCAGTTTGCACTATATAGATCAGTCTAGCCATCTCTCTGTTCATGACTTAGCTAACAAGATATTTTAAGATACTTTTATATCCTGATCAGTGTATGAATGAGTAACTGTGTATAAGAGAGACTACGTTTGTGTCAGATGCAGCTGAGAACAAAGATTAACAGGAGAAAAATGAGAAGAAGATAGAAAAAGAGGCAAAAATCTTCTTAGCAGAGTGAAAGAAATGAGAACAGAAAAGACAGGAGAAGGAATTTAAAACATAACACAGGCTAGAAGCTGTTTAGTTTTCACCAGAAATTAAATGGAAGACATTGGGTTTACAGAGCTATAGTAAATTAGCGCAGTAAATGCACCAAGTCTGTATGTGCTGTTAGAAATATGATAGCGCAGTTCTCCTGTAAGATTCTCAGAGTACCTGAAAAGGAAAGAACATTTCGATTTTCTCTCTTCCTTTATGTTTTTATTCTGTCATATTAGAATTTTCCTTCTAAAATATATAAAAGGAGACTGTATCTCTTTAATACCACTCCTTACGTCCTACTTCAAAATCCTTCTCTGAGCTCAGAATTCTCATTAGGACTATAAATGAGAGCAAATATGTCATTTTTCATTCACAGTATGTTAGTATCTATATTGCTTGTGATCCTGGAAGTGTCTGGCTCTGCAATGTTAAGTTAAATTTTGCCAGATGTAGTTTCAGTTGCTTAAACATCAGTTTATTATGCAAAAAAAGACAGATAACAAAAAGGAGTTAGAAAACAACAAGCTATAGAGTGAAGCAGAAATTAATAAGAGAGATTTGCACTATAGATGCAATAAATGAAACATTTAATTCTGTCTATTACATTAGGGAAAGAAAACTAGGTACCCAGTTATGTATGTTAAAATTTGAGTCAAAATATCTCAGTGTCTGATGATACCTTTTGTAGAAACCTCTGCTTAGGTTTTAGTGAAAAGAGGTGAACTTCATATGTACATGCTGCATAATGGGTACAGTTTCTTTGTTGCAATTTGTAGAAAGGATGCTTAAGACGATTAAAAACACAGCTTTGATACTTAGTAACTTCTGTTTAAACAGCTAGCTGTCTAGGGTACCCCCATATTCAAATTAGTTTACAAGTCTTCATGGCTTCTTAATTATGCTTCTCCATCATGTTCCTAGTCTCAAAGGCAGGAAAATCTTGATTAAAGGAATAGCATTTCTCTTTTAAAATTTTTTATTATTTTTTTTTAGAAATGGAGAAAAGTCTAGATTCTTCCCTCAAAAAAATCCCAGCCTAACAGGTTGCTCACTTAGAAAGCCAGGCTTTTATTTCACGTGGCATAAACTTCACAACATTTATCAACAAATTGGTCTCCATGTTACCTGTGAAATTCAAATGTAAGAATGTACGTTGCCAGAAATTATGGAGAAGGGAAACAGGAAGTTCTGCTGATAGTCCTCATTAATAAAAAAGTTCAAAGGCTAAGCTATTTTTCTTTTACAAAATTGCTTGAAGCACTCTGCCATTGGTCATTACAAATGCAAGTGTGTTAATGATGGACATGCTCTCTGCATGAGGGCAAAAAACGATCATTTTAATTTGATGATTCTGAAGTCTTTGAAAATTCAGTTTGTAGGATTTTTTCTTTCCAATTCATCATACAGGAGAGGAGTACAGGACTCCATAGCTGAGAACCATACTGAAAGGGTTATTTTTTTTCAAGTGATTATTTCTGCTTTACTTTCTAAGATCATTTTTCACCATCTGGATAGACCTCATCTGACTCCTTTTACTTGGTAACTTTATTATAGTCAAGGTCCTTTGACATCAGGACACTCCTACCCTGATTCTTAATCTTCACATCCTTCTTGTGGGAAAAATGCTCAAATAGCTTCTCCAACCTGAAATCTCACTGGAAGAGAAACAGTCTGTCATACAAGATCATTTGTACAAATACGCTGCAGAGACTGGATGATGTTACCATGACCACAGAATGGTTTGGGTTGGACCTTTAAGGATCATCTAGTCCAACCCCTGCTGCCATGGGCTGGGATATCTTTCAGTAGAACAGGTTACTCAAAGCCCTGCCCAACTTGACTTTCAACAACTGTGGGGATGGAGCATCCACACCTGCTCTGGGCAATGTATTTAACTGCCATGCTGAGAAGTCCCATGTTCAAATCTCATTGCTCAGAAAATGTCCCCTGGTTATTTTAGTGAAAATAACATACGAAAATGCAAAATGATCTCATCATTCGCTGAAGGAGGAGCTCTCAGTTTGCTCTGTTACGGTGTTTTTTTCTCCAGTCTGGGCTATCACTTCATGAATTCTAGTTTTCTCCCCTCTTCTTCCCCTGCCTTGGGAATTTAAGTGCATAACTGTTCAATATCAGCTATCTTACCCAGTGAGTTTTTTTTCCTTGTTTTCTAACTTGTGATGTTTATGACCACCCTTCCATTGTCACTGTTACCATTTGAATCTGATACAGAGGATGATATTCAATTGTGTTAATACAGAATAGAAGATGAATGCAGTGAAGTGTAAAGTGGAATGGAGGTCTCAAAATCTTGCGTCGTATCCTGAGACAGCAGGTTACAACATAAGACGGCAGAAGTTTCACTAGAAGTGAACTGGGGGGGAGGAATAGAACAGCTAAAAGAGAGAAAAAGAGAGAGCAGGAAAGGGGTGTAGGTGGGATGGCTTCTTCACAAGATCCTGTTTTATCATTTAATTATTTTCAGCTTGTTAGACAAAATATGTTTTACTTATGTTATGCAGATGACATTTGCGCCAGACTTAATTAGGCTATTGGAGTCTGTCGCCAGTTTTAATCATGTTGTCAGAATCTACATTCTCCAGAGCCATAATGTAAACAATTCACAACAAGCTAGCAAGTCCTGTATGAAACATTGAAACATCTCCAGACATCTGTGAAGCCTTCGGTTGCAAAGCTTCTTATTTTTTTAATTTTTGGTTTTTTTTATTGAAACGTGGAACTCAATTGCTTCTGTAAAATTTGATTGAAGGCTCAAACATTGTGAATAAATATCAGTTTGTTTCCAGGACCTTTACAAGTTCCTGGAAAGAGCTTATGCTTCATATTGAATCCATGCAAAATGCGATGTTTTCAGATAAGATTTATTCACAGTTTTAGAGTATGTCAAACTCTAAGAGGAGAGACTTTTAATGTAGCCTTTTAAAGAAACGTGAGATTTATTTTGCAGTTACTGAGTGCAGTGCCCAAGATTCAATATCGAAACAATATTTCTCAATTTCCAAACACGCATCAAACTCCTTGTAGTTGACATTATTTACATCCTGAAAATAAGAAAAGATATATTAGGTTTTGGTTTTGTTCCAGAACGTTGGGCAGTCTTGTTTCCCTTATTGCCACTATTTATTAATGGAGTCTAGCAGCAACTACTGACTTGTGGGCTAAACACTTTACATTTAGACCTAAATTCAGAACTTTGGAGATTCTGCGAAAACTATAATGATGTTTTTATATTCCTCATAGAAGCAAGTTTATGCAATTTTCTACAGTTTTCTTCTCTTCTAAGAAAATCCACCAAACTTTTCACTGAAGAATTTAATCCCTTAAAACACCTCTTGACCTTCTTTTGCTTTAAAACTTACGCACGGCTACCTTTTGGATCAATAATTTATCTGTCGATCTCCTCAGCTTATTTTCAGTCAATTTACAAATGGAAAAATAGATGTAGTTTATTTAATAGACAATTCACTACTAGATCCAGAGAATATCAATGACCATATACAATAAAGCTATACCATTTTTTTTTATCTCTGAAGCAAGAAAAATTGGAGGCTTGCCATTGGCATATAGAGCTGTATGAGTTAGGGCTGCTTCCAAATGAGATACGAAGGGCCAGAATCAGTGTTGGAATAATTTGGCACGATTTCATTAAATACAAGTGGAGTTGTGCCCACTTATATCAGCAGCAAATTTGAGAACCATATCCATATGGCTTCTACATTTATAATAGAGAGTCTCCAAATCCAGTAGACCAGAGATGGCAAGGATTAATTCAAGCACATAATTTTTATGTGCTTTATGTGAATAAAGTAGACGTTCTTCCACAAATGTGCATGAAAAATATTCATATACCTTTAGCAACTATTCTCAAGTTACTTGTTGAGTTATTAGCTGGATGAATTCTCTCTGCATTTTGGGGGGGAAGAGCCTCTTACCTCACTCAAATGTGAATGAATGGAATGTCTATAAACTTTAATGGAAAAGTGTTTATAATTCATAATTAGCTCGTAATTGTTTTTTATTTGTTATATGTCTTGAAAGCGTGGCTTGCTATTTTCACCAACCTACATGACTTTCTTCAAAACCTTTCTTTTTATACTTCCTCTCAAAAGTTGGTTGGTTTTTTTTCTCATTCATTCAAGTTTTACATGCTCTGAAAATAGTCAATACATATGGAGGCGCTCACCATTCTATTGCTTCTAAAATAACGTATAGCCCTGTAGCTTTTTTCCAAGTCCATGTGCAGTTAATTTCTCGTTACTACCTCTTCCCGTTACACACTTTGCCTGTAACTGTGTCACATATTATATCTAAGGACAGGTATTACAATTCAGATTTCGCTCATCATCAAGTTGCAGTACATACCTTCCAAATGTGTTTGCATATAAGAGAAAATAAAAATGAATTAATTTCTTCCTAAAGAATCTTGAACAAATCAGAGTACCATAGGCAGTGGTGACTCTCCATAATCCGTATTTAATTTAATTTCTAAAGTGATACTGTTTCCTAATTGTATTATGCTGCTTAAATATTTTGGACTCAGCTGAGTTTATCATTCTTTGCTGTGTCAAATAAGCAAAGATGGGACCTTGCTTGTGGGCCTATTAATGTTAAAGGGTTGCTGGATGCTTACATGAAACACTCAGTTCTGTTACTACAGGGTTGGTACCCAGGTTACAAGAACTGGCATTACAGTTGACACAGGTTGACAGTCACTTGTTTTCTCAAGAAAAAGGGCAACTGACAAAGTGTGTGGAGACTGAACTATCTTTTTCCCCTAGAGTTTTCCTGACAGGTAAGGTTGAGACTTGCAGAAATGTCAGGAAGATGCTGATGGCCAGAGGATACATTTCCTATGGCTAAAGAGGCTCCTGTGTCAATCCCACTCTTTTTACAGATATAACGTTATATTCAAGACTTTTTTTGTTTATACTTTTTTTCTAAGTAAGGGACAAAAATATCGGTGGAGATCTGTGAAAAAATATTGGTAGTTTCTGTAAAGTTCCTTTTGAGTAAAAAACCTAACTGTTAATCTCTGCAAATGCTGTATCTCAGGAGCAAAATTTTGTTTTAGTCTTCTCAATGATGGTGCCAAGTAAATTATGATCTTGCAATATTGAATTCTTACACAGTTTTACGTTTAATTAAATAATAGGATTTAAATTATGTAATAACATTTTTTTCAAACTGAACAATTTTTATTAATTCCTTTTCAGTCTTTTCCCCCCCCCTACAAATCTATACCCTTTCTTACTGATGTTAAATATAAGTCTTTAATTCAAACTTGATTGTGAAAAGTCCATGTTAGTTAACACCAAAGTCACTTTTCTACTATGCTGTAGAGAAGCATCTTTCAAATAACTGTGTATAGTAGGAAAAGCAAAGCTAGATGTGATTTCTTTCCAGGGACATTTTGAAGTACACTGGAAATATTTTCCAAAGTAGGAATTCTTTGTTACATTTCTTTTTCCTTCATTTTGCCCACTGAACACCTCTAAATTTAACTAAACTTGTATGGTAACTTCTATAAAATTCTTTTTGATCCACTGAGGCCGATTGTTTTGAATTCTTTTTGGACATACTTTTGCATACTTTTTCATAAGCCCCAGTGAAAGAAACAGTAACTATGAGTTTATAAATATCATGAAGGTTATCTACTTGATAGTATTTTTTACTTGTTTGACAGTTGTGATGGTATTTCTTTGAGGTCACTGGGGTTTTGTGGGGGAAGTTCATGTAAATATAGCTCCTGCTTGTAACACTGGGATGCTTGAATAGGGCATTGCTTTTTACTTCAGTTGATATGGCAACCGGGGCTCATGTCATCAAAAAACAACCAGCGTCCCCTAGGAACAAAAAAAAAGAAAAAAAGAAAAAAATTGGAAGCATTTTGAACAAATCAGAAGACAAGGACAGTGGAAAGAGACGTAAGAGGATAAGGACTAGTTTCTGTCAGAGAGATTTTATTGCAGAGACAGAAACCGTGTAAGTTGTTCAAGGACTTCCAGAGATACTCTCAGCTAGAGACTCAAATCTTGTAAAGATTCAGGAAATACCATTGCCAAGGTAGAGAAAGCTCTGTGGTCCCTGTCTGTTTGGAAATATCTGGTCTCTGGTGACTTTAAAATTGTTTTCTTTACCAGTTCCAATACTTAGAGCTTGGGAGAGTTAGTTTCAAATCTTCCTTCTGTTTTATTGGAAAAGAAAATAGAACCAAAATTTTTACCCGTTTTTAATATGGTCTAATTTATTTGGGTATACGGGATATTAGTGTGTTTTTCTGCCCCTCCTGCAGAAACTGTTTTACTTAAATGAATATTAATTGAGACAGATAAAATTACTTTGTAGCCATTTTTTTAGCGCACCTATGAGAGAGATGAAACCCTGGTCTCTTTTTTACATTTACTTAGTAATAAAACACTTTATTACAATACAGACCTCATGCAGAATACCTTACAGTCCATTAGCACTCAGCAGAAAAGTGGCAGACCTCAATTTCTGTTGTGAAGCAAGCCAGCCAGACAAACATGAACTTCGGTCTCCTTTTGCAAGTTAACTGTCCTGTCCTCTCCTCTGGGAATGTGTTATTTCATGTTTCTCTCTGCTGCCTTTTGAAGATTTTTAAACTCTGCTGCTCATTTTCGATTAAAATTCTGCAAATCAAGTGTTTAACTCCCTTTCCTTTTGGGTGAGAAATTCTGAAAGATGCTACTTCACTGTCAAGTCAAAATAAATTTTTAGATTTTTTTTTCAGTCAAAGACCAAATAGGGAAAAATCAAGCTGTTGTGTAATCTATTGCTCCCATCAGAAGGAAAAGTAAGAGTCACCTGGCAAACTGAAGAGAGGGTTTTTTTTTGCATAAGGAGACTAAGCATGTTGTATGGAATCCAGCGGTATCACAGCGTAGAAGTCAGCTGCAATTTCAGTTGTAGGTACCGCCTAAAAGCTGTCCACCCTCTTGACATTAAAGGTCAGAATTTGACAACTGTACTTGACTAGTTAATACACAGATATTTTAGGTAATATATGGCAGGACTAATAGATACGATTACAAGTGTAAAGAAGTGAAGGTTGTTGGCAAAAGATAAAGCAAATGAAAATGAATGTGCCTTCAATTCTCGTATAACAAGGTTGAAAACATTTTTAGTATCATCCAGAAAACAACTAGTGTATTCCAGTAGTATTCCAATTATTATAGAATTTTTAATTAAAATAAGTAAAAAGGTTTTGTTTTATCTATTTGTATGAATACTGTAATGCTTTCTATTTTAGAAAGAGCTTAAAAAGAAAAAATAAATGTTTGGGTTTTTTCTAAGCAGAAATCCAGGTAGGATATCCTCTAAAATTAAAAGTAACTGGGTGTTTTTTTGCAAAAATAAGCCCTTCTCACTGAAAGATTTCTTTATAGAAGTAAACATTAAAAAAAAATAAGCAATTTTTTCAAGTATGTTCTTTTGAGAAGAAAAAATATCATCACGTAGGTTACGTTTTAACACAACTTCAAGATAATTATGCATTTATATGCCTTCTTCCAACACCAGAAACATTTGTTAACATTTCAGAATTAAGTGGAGCCCTACTATACATGCAGAATTGAAGTCTGCATAGTCTGCTGGAACACCTGAGCCCTCTAAGAAATTAGTTTTACCTCAGCTGCTGCTGATTCTTCATCAGCCTGCTCCAGTGTGAGGGCAGAGGAGGGAGCAGGGCTGCTCCATGTGGGGAAGGGAGCCAGGAGCACCTCCTGGGGTCTGAGCTCGGTGGGCAGAGCCAGGGTGCCCAAAAGGGTACCTGCCATCAGCGTAGGACCAGAGCATCAATTCCTAGTTGCCCTATTATGGGATACGCTTCAAGATTTGTCTGATGTGATGCATTATTTGTCAATGAGATTTGTTCTAGCTATCTGTTTGTGCAACATGTTTCTGGTTTTCTTATTTCACTACTAGTTCACTTACAGCTATTCTGGCTAAATTGCCGAACTCCTGGGACTTCAAAAAATGGTCTACATGGTCTCTTTTATTTGTAGAATACCATTCAGTTACTGCCTATTCAACCTCAATTTCTGCCTGTAGAGCAGCCACCCGAAACTTCTCTCTGTCCATTCTCCATATAGAGCTTAAACTATTGTTACCTATTACCTCAAAACGGAAAAGGAAATTTGATGGAGAAAAATGTAGGGAAAATTGAATTAGAGCAAGAAATATAAATAAAGTATGTCAGATCTCGCTTGAGAGAAAAGGGACCACACTGGAACAGAAAGGGGGTGGAGGTGAAGGTAGACACAGGTGCTCTTAATACGATATTAGAAAAGACTGTGAATACATACAACCCCCAGGGAGGTGAATGAGAGGTGAAATGAGGGATTAGATGGGAGGAATGAAGTCTGTGGGGGACAAAACCAAAAAGGACCAACAGCTGCCCTGCCCATTTTGTCTGTAGAGTATTAACTGGATTGTTTTTATTGATAGAAGAAAACATTTCATGGAAAAATTTAGCATCTAAAAGACTATTATAATATGGGGCCTGAGGTAGGAAATATCCCTAAAGCCAATCTGTTGCGTGTTTCCACCCTCCCCTCAGTGTATCTAGCACAGGTGCTTTGAGTTGAGCCACCTGAAAGGGATAGTTAGCAGATCAGGGAGCTAATTTAAATAGACCCTCAAAAGCCTTTGTAGGAGATATATTGGTGAGAAAGAAGGTTCTTGTATTTGTCTGTCAAGCTGCTAGTCAACAACAAGAAAAGAGGAGTTCTAAGTGTACTGGAAAGCTTCCTATAAGGTGAGTCTGATGGCTTAAGAGAGCGATTAATAGCGATAAAATTACTGCATGAAGCTGAATTCTGAAGAATAAATAATGAAAAGAAACTTTTATGTTGGTAAAGCATTGAAAAAACTGAGGTGAAGCTACAAAACATGTTTACCTATTGAGTTGGGTTGTTTTTTTTTTTTTGCTTTGATAGTTTACTTCTTACATCCATCCTGTGCTGGCATGTTTGTATATGTGTATATGTATCTATATATCTGTGCTTTTCTAGCTTATAAATGCAGCATGAGGCAGAACTTGAGCACAGAATTATTTCATTTCAAAGGAGTATTCTGAGCTGTACTTATCTGAAATGTCACAACAAGTATGAGGGTATGTGGCTGTTACCTAATACCAATAAGCAATGAGCATAAGTATTTTAAAGCTTTGAATTAGTTTTGTAGGTAGATGAAGGGTTCTAATAACCCAGCGCTCTACAGGAAGAATGAATGCTTCTATGGGCTTTCCAGAGTTGCTTTATTATTATTTTATAATTGAGGCTTTTTCAAGCCTTGGAAGATGAAGTTTTAGTAAAAGCAGAGGTTTTTGGAAGATATAGAGAAAGGCAGAAAACAAAACCTTACAGAAAGCTCCTTTCCTTTAGCTAAGGAGCTGATGCTGCTCTCCCTCAGAGATAAGTCTCCACACTTAATTTTATGGTGCTAGCTCACTAACTGAGAGTACTTACTTCTGGGAGGCCTAAGTGGAAACTGGTACTGTGTTGCCTTTTGGTCATGTATATGCGTTTTGGTCACGCGTATATGCTTATCAGAAGAAATATTTTTACTAAATAAATATTTCTTGAATTGCTGAGGGTTAATGATGTACTCCGGTATCTGAATTTGAGATCCTCAAAAATCTAAGGGTTAGCATTGAAGTGGCCGGAACTTAAAAGCTGGCTGAATGTTCAGAATGGTCCTTATGGCTGATTTTGGTAATATAGATGTGTTTCTGAGGTAATAATACTGCTTTGTAATAGAATACATAATTATAACATACTGAACAGGATAAATAGGGGAAAATATTCCTCTATTCCTCCACTTAAAAGAATTGGAATGCTATGTTTTTTGCGGCCTGCTTTTTTTTTTTAATTATTTTTGTCTGTTGCTCTGCCTGATTTGAAGTTTTCTAGTTGATGTATTGTGTCAGGGATCACCGAAGGACACAAGATAATTGAGTTACTTTCTTGAGGGAGAGTTTTTCTTCCACTAGGAATTAGATTTATGCCTTACGTGAATTTGGTAGCTTTTGATGTATCTTTATGGTATTCATATAGAGATGTAACTGTGTAACTTCCTTTAATCCCACATAAAATATTAATTTTGTGCTCATCTTTCATCTTTACAGTGTACTGCATTTGTGACGAAAATTCAAGTGAAGAATTCGAACGCCGTGCTTTTCACAGTACTACCTGGATTCAAGGTAAACCTGTTTCTTTTACAGTTCAATATGGCATCATTGATTGTGTCTAATTAACTGGAAATCTGTATTTTCATACTACTGACAAAACATGAAAAAATTAACTGAAGCAGAGAAGCGTTGGGGAAGTAAGAAAGAGAAAAACTTTTATGAATGGCAAACACAAAAGATATAAGCTCAGATGCGTAGTTTACTGTAATAACTATAGCAGACAAATTTTTTTTCTGCAGTGGAAAACTGTCTGTAGAGAGGTACATTCTAAATTTTATCTGATGAAAGAATATATTTAGAAACAAACTGGTGAATTAATATTGAGTTTGTGAACCTCTTTTCTCACTCCTTAATGTGTGCAGTCTTACTAACTTTTAGCATTCAATTCAAGGTGAAAATTGTGACATTATTTACAGCTGGAGGGATGTCAATATTCCCACAAGAATTCTGAAAGTATGCACTGCTCTATGTTAATGTCACTTAACATGCATTTAAAAGAAAAATAATCTTTTCAATCTTCTCAGGAGGGACTTGTATCTTTTTCTCCATCCCTTAATAAGACTTTTTGAATGTTAGTTTAATTAAAACAGAGAGATTACTTAAACAGTGTCTTTCAAAATGATTTCAATTAAAAATAAACCGGGATGATGTTTTATTTTAATACTTTGATTGCCATTGGTTATCACTGCATTAGTAGCAATCTTCTCTTGATGCAGAAGATGATGTATAAAATCCCTGGAGTATTTAAAACGAGAGAGAGCTCCCAGCACGTACCAGTGCCATGGAAACCAATATTTACTCTGATATATCAAGTATAACCTGACATCTGGATTTGTCAGTGGTTTTGCATTTTGTATAGGGGAAACATGCACTCATCATAGCATGACACTACAATGAAAAAAAACTTGAATAAAATCAAAGAAAACCCCATATCATTAGATAGAAGCAGTGAAGAGTTGTTGCTAAACTTGCAGTACACGACATTTAGTAGTGCAGCATTTAGCAGAGTTGTGAATGTGTTACTGCTGAATGAATCCCTACAGCCAACATCTTGGTAGTGTGCTGCTTCAGGGACCAACAAATGGACCCTCTCGTATGTTCCTTTCTTCTAAAACACTATGGGGAGTGACCAGTTCTCAGT